>JAQGBT010001556.1:0-30855 GCA_034698585.1 Disparrhopalites patrizii | reverse complement strand
CTTTATTTTATTATTATATATATATATATATATATATATATATATATGTTTTATTTATATTTTACATATATATGCGTATCTATATTTTTATTATATATATATGCATATAATATTGATTTATATATTTTTTATTTTATATGAACTCGTGTTCATATAAAATAATACAATTTGTCGAATGTACAGTGGACTTTCTCTATAACAACTCTCCTTATAACAGCGTTTTCTCTATATCAACTGTATTTTTCAGCCCTTCGTATATGTGGTGTACATATTAAATGTTCTATATATGTAACAACAATTTTCGCCCTTACCTTCATGGCTGTTATAGCGAGAGTCCACTGTATATCCCTTTCGCTAAGCGCTTTATATGGATTTATTAAATTTACCAATTTATGACATGCGTATTAAAATGCTACTTTCTTTTGTAAAATATTTCATAGCAAGATGTACCATTTAAGGATAGCCATACAATCAAGTTTTTATAAGAGTTAAGCAAGCACAATAAGAACCCGAATGTTTTCGTTTGCAACTCCTGATTAAAAACTGTCCATCGGCTACAGCAACTAAAACATGGCATGTATGGCTTCTAACAAAATGGAGTGCACAATGAGTGAATTTTTGCATCTGCGTTTATGGGTATACATTGATCGAGGAAAAGCCGCTATAAGCCAGTACGTTGTAGATTCGACCATACGAACGTCGCCTTGGAATTGAAAAAGGTGAATGGAAAAGGGCAGAGGCAATATTTTATTTACTACACAGGAAGTTCTGTGGACGGACTTTAATTTACTTTGCCAATTGAAATGTGTTATGACTTTTCCTCCGGAGAATAAAACCAATAGTAAATTAATTTCGGGTACAAACAATAACCTAAACCTACAGAAATTGTTATTTATTCCTTTTTCTAATGAAAAAAGTCCCTCAGGATGTTGATTACTTCCAATCCAAAACCTGATAGCTTTGCCACAAATATAACTCCTCTTACACGTGTAAGCTCCTCTTACACATACACAATTAAGCCTCACGAATATTAAGTTTTACAGCACATATGAAAATATACGACTTTATATCAATCATAAAATTCATGGCAAATATTTTTTTAAATGGATCGAAGGTCTTACATTCCTGATGGCCGTTAAAATCATTGTTAAATGCTCCAACAATTTGTGAAATTCCCATTAAAAATTCGCAATGGATTGTCATGTTTTTATTAACAAATGATTTTCACATCGGGATAATTTTGTTTTCGATCCACAATAACGGTGAATAAAGGAGGAAGCATGCAGATTGTCGTGTTCCACTTAAAGCACATGCTCGTGCCTGTACAGTGGAATCTCTGTATAACAACACTGAAGGGAATGAGAAAAAACGTTGTTACAGGGAAAAGTTGCATAGAACACAAAATATGTAGCTTATATGTATGTACGAAGGGCGGAAAAAATAATGTTGTTGGAGAAATGTAATAAAGAGACTTGTTATATAGAGACACAACTGTATAGCTACATGTCCGTCTTTTCTGCAATTCCTTCCCATCCTCCAAGTGCAAAAAGTTCCTGTAAATTCGAGTAAATTTGCATGTATAGGTATGGACTTGATTTCGCAACCAACATATCGAGGATGAAGTATATAATTTGATCATCTCCATGCGCTCCTAATAATACATACCTAAATTGATCATCGCCATTTCTGCGTGGTGCATGAAATAATCAAATCCTGAAAACAACAATCTGGAATCCCCGGATTCCGCCAAATTTAAAAACATGCATTTTGCCCATATTTACTATTTTTTTCATGGTTTCTGATCTTCAATTTGCTTTATGCAGTAGATAATTTCCTTTTACTAAAGTAGTTAATGTTGCACTTAGCTGTGGTATTCAAAGAACTTGATTAACGATGTTATATAATTCTGTTGCTTTGCAAAAATAGTTTGTTTGGCGTAATTTAACTATAATTTAACTATAATAAAAAAAATTAAAACATATGTAAATAGCGTAATGTATATATGGTTCATACATAGCATTTTTAGCAACTTTCAAACAAGTGCAGAAGCTAACGTCTGGAATGTGTAATATAAAATCAAAATTTATTCAAAAAATATTTTGTTTTTGGTTGAGTCTATTTGTGTATTAAATTTAAATTCAATCGAAGCCCACTGAAGTAAACGCCGCTTGCTTTTAACAATGGCTGCAATACAAAATATTTAGAACAATATTTATTGGAATAAATGGGGAAACCCAATTTTTATCCAAAATCTGAAGAAATCTTACAATTTCTCTTTTTAGGCATTTTTTGTATTCACGTCGCTAGATAAATTTTGAATTTTGTACCTAACTACCTCAATAATATGTATGCTAGTTTACTAATTACTATTTTTGTTGAAAAACAAAAGCTTTTCATTACGAAACCTGTGAGGCGTAATAATTGATCTTTAATTCCACTGCTTTGCAAATATAGCTTTATCGAATAATTAGAAATTTGGCATTTTGGTGGATATGATCAACTTATGCAATACGCTTGCATGGGGATGATCAATTCATGTATTAGGGTCACGTGGAGATGATCAAATTATGTACTTTGCCCTCGAAATGTACTTTTGCAAGAATTCAGACAAATATGTATTTTACAAGTTAAACATTTATTTTTCCAAAAAGCTAAAATTTGATACCATATACCAAATTTAACATTCATACATTGATTGTCAATGGAAACATCCAAATATTTATTGTCCAGAGCACTTTTTCATTTCCCATACATTTATTTTCGTCGTACATATCTGTGAAAGGAGTTAAAATCATTTATATATTTTCCAGCGTAAGTAATGGGGAACCTGGAATTATTGGCGTAGCTTGACAATTGACATCTTTCTAGACCACAAATTATTCATAAATAAAATTTGCTGTCGTAATGCATTTTTGTCTGCCTGATAATAACATGATGCGACTTCAAAATGTATATATTCTGCCCATTGTCATTTGGACTAAATTAATAGTTATAGATGAATTAATTCAGATATATAATTAACTACGTATGAATGACGTCATTCGATAGAATTTGCTAACTTTAAAGGTCGCAAGTAGTTACCACGAGATGTGTTATTTGGATATTTTTGGCGAGGAATTATGGATATGTATGAATGCCCATAATTATTACATGCAGGATTAAATATACATATCTGCCTATTAATATAGGATGTAGCAACAACATACTTTGCGTGGGTTTCAAAACGGCTCTTCTAACGTCTACAACTAATGTATTTAAAGGGAGATTATGTACCTATACACAATCATTTTGGGCGAAACTCAAGAGCGCACATTTGACGCGTTGTGTAAGCACAGGAGTGTTGTTGTTGAATAGTTTTTATTTCCAATTTAGGAGACTGTATAATATGCATTATTGGTTATTCGTTGTTTTTGTTTATCATGCAAATGAATGGAGAACTAATGTCGCTTAATTGGACTCTTATAATTACACGTCGTCTGGACGCGAAGATAATTTTGGTCTTCCCTTGGAGTAAAATTAGTCCAATGGAGAACCGAAAAATTTCCAATTGCTGTTTTTTATTTTTCTGTTAATAACAAGCGGTAAAATCCTAAAATGACAGGTGCTGCCATAGCCAATTCAAAATGCATCAATTTAGTTCTACGGCATCTCTAACCGCGAATTGCTCGTATTTCATTTCCAAAAGCTGGCAACTTAACTGCAGTGGAGTCTGTATAAAAACGCTGAAGAGAAAGGCGAAAAATATTGTTACAGGGAAATGTTATTATATAGAATAATAAATTTGCTCCTTACATGTACCAAGGGTTTGAAAAATAAACTTGTTACTGAGAAAAGTTCTTATAAAGAGACTTGTTATACAGAGACTCCATTGTCTAGCAAAATGATTTCCTACGACGAACTCAAGTGGACCTTCGGAACTGTCAAGTTACTGTCCAAAATGAATATATACCCCTTCAAAATTTGTTCAGAAACCAAAGTGTTTTGCTTTGAAATGTCCAAATTGAAAAAGTTTGCGTACATGTTTCTCTTTGCCCTCCAGACCCTTCACACGTGTTTTATTGTGGGCAGATTGCTTCAATGTGTGATCGAACCCGAATTATGCCACAAAGGGACGACCGCTTTGGTCATGCATTTGAATTTAGCGACATATTTCTCTTTTTGCTGGTACTGCAACGTGGTGTATTTTCAACAGAATTCTTCACTAGCATCCGTAGTCTCTAACTTTTTATTCGCGGAAGATGGTAAGTGTTTAAATTTTTAAGGCTTTTCATCCCATTCAGTATATAATGTTGATTAATTTACACAAAACCCCATTAAAAATTTCTGTAAAAAAATTTATATGTACCCAATTATTTTAAATAATTTACCGTAAACGTTCGAAAGATGGGCGGGGCCAAAAATATGGCCGGTTCTAAAGATGACCTGGGTCAAAAAAAATTGTGTAGTGAACGCCGGGTCCAAAAGATAGCCGGGCTTCTATATATCGCCGGGGGTAATTTTTTTTTTTTTGCTCAATGACTTTTCAATTTCGATTAATATTTATGGCGCTCATGCTGACTCTGTCGTTCGCACTATTGCAGTACGTATTGCGTAACCATTAACTCTAATTTAAAAAAATGCTCTAACAGTGTGTTGAACAGGATAAATATGAGACGTTCATACGACAATTACACAAAAGTAAATCCACTGCTGAATAAATGTTAGAGATAGCCGAGTCCAAATTGTGGCCGGGGCTCTATAGTTGGCCGGGTCCGAGGGGTAAATTTTGAAGATGGCCGAGAGCCATCTTTCGAACGTTTACGGTAGTTAAACTTTTTGTATGAAAATGCTTTGTCATAAAAATCCCGCATTGCCAGTAGGTCATGCATACACCGATGCATTCCATATCGATTACCGTGCAGTCTCTATATAACAACTAAAAGGGAAGAGCTAAAAATATTCTTGCAGGGAAAAATTTTTATGTAGAACACAAAATATGTAGCTTATATATGTACGAAGGGCAGAAAAAATAATGTTGTTATAAAGAGATTTGTTCTAGAGAGACTTCACTGTTCTGTGAATATTTGTTTGCTAATTTTTTATAAACTTAAATGTGTACACATTCAACAATATTTCGCAATATGGGAAAATATTACAGATTGTTGTATTATTGCATACATTGCTCACATATATTTCTTGCAAATTCTGAATTACATAAGTTAGTTATCCACGTTTTGGCAAATTATAAAAAATGGACTAAAATATTCCATTAAATACAATTTCTACAATACAGTGGAGTCTGTAAATAACAACTCTGAAGAGAAGAGTGAAAAATATTGTTACCGAGAAATGTTGTTATAAAGAGACTTATTATGGAGACTCCACAGTATTTGTCTTGCTTTCAAACAGTGCAAAATGGCTGTAACGGCGTTGTTTCGCGAAACGCTGAGTGGCACTCAAATATTGTAGAATTCGAGTATTAATTTCATTGAATCGTATTTCTCTGTGAAATACAAAATGTTACATTGACAACTAGGATTATATAATATTTGAAATAACCGAAATTTGATACTTGTAAAAAAAGATGTAGAAACAGCAGCCACCAGCCGGAAAAGTTTCTCCCTGCAAAATCAACTGTTGCGAACGATGCCATTCGGATTTCTGTATAGCCCCATGTTCTTTTTTGGAAGCTGGTTCATCTGGCACCATAGCAGCCCCTACTACTTTTACTCACTTGTGCCCATTTGCAACCGGAATGATGTCCTCCTAATTCTTTTCACCGGAATCGAAGTCTTCCTGGCTTTCCTCAATACGTCCTACATTTTGTTGCTGGAACTCATTTACTTGTGCAGCTTCCAGAAAGTAATTTCTCTCACCGAGTGTACTACAGCATCATTAAGGTAAAATGAAATATTCGATACGGATGAGTGTTTCAGTACTGATTGTAATATTGCTCTCACACGATTACAAGGAAGATACATATAGTTACGGCCTGTAATAACGTACACCTGTTAGACGAATCACTTAATTGCTAGATACATATATCTATAAGAGTGGCAGCGATTCGATACTGCATCGGATTTTTCGATTCTATTCACTTTAAACACTTCAAAATTTGATTTATTATTCGATTTAAAACGTAAATCGGATCAAATTATTCGATTTAAGACGTAAATCGGATCAAATTATTCGATTTAAAACGTAAATCCGACCAAATTATTCGATTTAAAACGTAAATCCGATCATAAAATTTAACTAAAATTCGATCCATTCGATCTATAGATCGTCTGTCTATATATCTAGAGATTGTATTGTATATATACAATACAATTTTTTTTATATTCTTCCGAAACAGAGCAATAACCATCTAAATATTGCAACCAATTTAAATTAACGGTAGATATTATCAAGATTACTTGCATTTATCTGAATTGGCAAACTACAGTAGAGTTTCTCGATAACAACATCCTTACTACAGTATAAAACCCGTGTCACGCTTCGCGACGCTCCCGGTTTTTCGCTCCATTTTTTGTAATTACAGTCGACTCCTCCTATAAAGGTCCTCCTTATAAGAGTAACTCACTCTATAACAGCAGCAAAAAATGCTCTCCTCAAAAACGTTCTCCAATTTTTATCATAGAAATTAATGTTCTCTATAACGGTTCTTCTCTGTAACGAGCAAAATTTGCTGCATTATAGGGTGCTGATATAGAGAGAGTCGACTTGCTGCTATAAGCGCCGTAGGCGGTATGGGCATGCTGGTTTCTATATAACAACAATATTTTTTCCACCCTTCGTACAAGTAAATTACATATTATATGTTCTCTATAACCACGTTTCCCTGTAACAATATTTTTTCCGCTTTCTTTCATTGTTGTTATAGAGAGACTTCACTGTATAAGACTTCATTATATATTTAATATTTGTAAAAAGTGAAAGAAATGTGTCACCATAGTATATTTTTCGAATCGCTTTAATCATGATTCGATTCCATCCATGACTTGAATCGAACCGAATCGAATCATTTGCATCATGAATCGGATCAAATTGCGAATTTCGATCCGATTTGGACTTTGAAACTAATCGAACTAAAATGTTTGGATCAAATTGGATAGTTTCCATCCCTATGTGTAATACATTTTTACATATAATAATGATTTGTTGCTTATATAATTCTTAAATAGATGCCACAGTAACTACGTCGACGCCCAATTGATTCACTCCTGCATTATCAAATGTAAGAGCGTCCGGACATTTGTCCACCTTTTCAACAGGGCATTCTCCCCCCTGAGTTTCCTCTTCAAAATCATGTTCATCATCGTCAATCTGGCCATGTTCTACAATTTCCTCAGCTGCTTCCATCATAGCCCTAAAGCAGGTCTCATCTACCTGTGGCTGGGATTCGAATGCACTGCCTTGTACATCATCATCTTCGACAACGCGTTCAAGATCCCGGCAGTCGTGGAGGATCTCAAGAGAGAAATACTGGTGCAAGTGGGACAACTTCGGAATTCAAGGATTGTCCAGAAGGTCATTCGTGGGATTCCATACACGGGGATTCGTGCAGGAAGTTTCTGTTACTTCGAAAGGGCATCGAGTCTTCTGTTTCTGGATTTTCTTTGCACGAATCTGGTTAACCTCATTTTGGCATCTAGAACTATGTAACTAAATCTTATGTCCGAAAAGTCCTAAAACGTTTTGAACTTTTGTCGTCGCAACTGGGATCGATATAACACTATAACCGATGCGGAGACAGATAAAACGAAGAGTTTCCGGTAAACATCATACGTACTATGGTCCGAATTTGTACTAGCAATATTTATTGAGCAATTATTTTTATTAGATTTAAAAAAATAACACTAGCTCCAAGATATCCAACAGTATTTTATACTATCAGCATGATTTTTGTTTGAGAAATGTTACTGAAGATAACTCTATGAATCGGTTGATACGTACTATAAATTCCCACAAAAATGCAATTACAGCCAGACAAAAGTCACTACCCAAAAGAAAAAGGGGACAAAATGTTTGTCGCCAAAAGGCTTTGCTTATCCCAGTTTGATCGCTTCGGTGGTCAAGGCCCAAATTTCGTCGACATTCACAGATCCAATTCCGCTGATCTTTATGTTTCGCTCCTGTTTCGCTGTTTTTACTCTTTCCTTCCGTTCCCCTTTTCGTCTCTGTCCACCTTTTTTCTTCTCCTCTTCATTATTTATGCTATTAGGTAACACCTTTTTTTTGTCTCGCCCTTTTCATTTCTCTTCCATTTTTGAGCAGAAAGTATATAAGACTGGAGATAAAAACATTTACCACGAAAACCCTTGCATTTAGTATTTATGCAACGTTTATGCAGGGCTATGTGGACTTGTTCCCTTTTGGGCCCATAGCTTTGGTAGACTTATTGAATTTTGTAACGGAGCCATTTGATTTTTGGGTACTAGATTTGTCATTTGACCCGGGGGGAAATTTTTGTAGATTACCAATCCTACTACAAGTTATTTCATCAAATAAAAACAACGTAAAAAATGGACTTAAATCGTTTTGGAACTATATCCCCGATTAATTAGAAAATTTTGCGTTTTAAAATTATACTCACAAAGTGAGTTTCAAGAGTTCAAGAGTTGCAAAAATCAATTCTAGAAAATGAACTTTGCAACTCTAAACAATCGTGCCGCATATTTATTTAGTTTTGAGTATGTTTAAGCATGTTTTTTGAGGACAATTGGCAAATCATACCGCAGCAGAGGTTAAACAAAAAGTAATTGTTAATAGCACTTACATGACCATTGCATAAAACTCGTTATACATACATATACATACATATATGTACATATACAATCATTACAATAAAAAGGGGCACAACATTATTTAGAACCGCAACAAATAAAATTATAAAAACTACACATCTGTCTGATAATTAATTAATTTTAAATTTCTGGTCATTTCTACTTTCATTGCTAATTGATTTCCCTCTAACGTCGAAATACCAGCATATGAAAAGGTTCTTGCGAGTGGTGCTATGTTCAGAGGAAGGCAAAGCAAGTCGAATGCAACTTGCAACCGTTATGAACTTTGTTCTCGGATCCAAAATTCTATCGGGTTACTTTGCGAATTCAACTGTTTAAACCCACTAACATACATGGTCTTCAAATATATGGCGAGCTAGACTTCCGCACAAATCAACTTCAACTATTAACTTTTTACTTTGAATCAAATTTAAATCAACTTCAAATACAGTGAGATTGATTTTGAAGTTGAATTTGAATGTCAACTTCAAACACGTTGCGTATTGGCAGTTGAATATCAAATCAACTTCAATTTCAAATCGAAGAATGGAAGTTGAACGACAAATCAACTTAAACTTCAAATTGACTTTGCTGACATTTGAAGTTGAAGTTGAATTTTCAACTTCGTTAATAAGCTGAATTTTAAGAAAATTTAGCTCGTTAACACTGTTTTTGAAGTATAATTTGCTAATATTCTTTCAAAAATTCTGCATTCCGATAATTATAAATTTATATGAAGGTGTATTTTGAATGAAATTAAAAATTTTGAGACGCCAAACGCCGTTTATATAAGCAAAATTTTAGAACAGACCAAATTACATAAACATACATCGATACATCACGTATGTGTGTAGAAATTGTTATTGCCGTTACTGCTATCAATTGTTTCAAATATTACGCAAATTTACTAGTGAATAGTAAAAACCTTGGGATATTATATCTTTATTTGGCTGAGATTTTTTGTGATTTCTGAATTCTCGGAGAACCGCATGCAAGCAGTTTTCAATTGGTTTACAGTAAAAATATCTGTGGTCGTTACTAAATGTACACAGTTGAAATATTTGTTTAAAAAATGATGACCGATATTTGAATTATCAACTTCAAATCAATTTCAAATCAACTTTTGTATAGTTGATTTGCTATTCAAATTCAATTCATATATTCAAATCCCAAAAAGTACCCAAAAAGTTGTCATATTATAGCCCTTTAACAAGTTGATTGCATTCAAATTCAACTGGCAAATCAAATCAAACACGGAATTATAGTTGATGTTCAAATGCAACTCCAACTTCAAATCAAAGAAAAATTTGAATTTGCGGAAGTCAATTGCTAGCTCTTATTCAATAGCTGAGCTACTATCTCCCAAGGAAGTAGGTAAACAGGACATGCACGGTTCCAGATTGTATTTTCTCTTTCTATTGCTATCTACGGGCATGGTCTGAATAGGATTATTAAACCTGCACATTTCCCGTATTGCTTTAGTGCCGACGTTTTCTTCCTGTAAATTTAGATAGTGACAAATTTGTGCATCTAAAAGCGCTGCAGCCAGGTACAAATGATGAGCTTCTATTCTGAATCTACATACTCATAAAATAATTCAACTCAAATGCATTTCTAATAGATGTAGTTTGCTGTCATACTGCCGACTCAATTGACTAATTGCCTAATGGAAAATAAATCCTACATGAAAAAGTATTGGCTTATCTAAAATATCTCGGTAAGGTAAGGAGAGAAAATATTTCGGCAAGGAGAGTTTTCTTATATTCCATTTACTCAATTGTTTTTATTACAAAACCTCTGGATTTTAAACCTTGACAAGGAAACGGATAAAATGATTTTAAATAAATTAGTTTTCCATGGCCTCGGAAACAAACAAATCTAGGAGCGCCTAAGCATTTCCGCATCAGAAGCGTATTTATTAAGTCAATGCGCAAAGGATGACACGAAAACTCAAGGCGCATAAACTACACTGACAATAAAGATTTTCGAACTTTCCAGCCAGCTCACTCGATCGAGATAAAGATGACAGACAAGGTGAATCCAGATTCCAGCAAGAAATATTTCCAGATGGAAGAGGAACGGCGGGAGAAAAGTGGACCAATGTCATCCATCCGCGGGATGAAGATCGCTCGGTTATTCAACAAATCCAAAGTGTCCGCGGGGTCGGACGATCCCGGAATCGCGAAAGAAGTGGAAGGTATCCAGCGAGGCTTCGAATCCGCGCTCAAAGTCGTTCACTACCTCCATGCACTGCCGATCCTCTGGGATTGGACGAGGAATGTTCCCGTGGGCTTGGACAGCGTCTACCGGCTGCGAGGACGTCCGAAAGACAAAATCACAAAAGGACATCATCCGATGTGGCATGCGAGGATCATTCAACTCCACATGCTCGGTTTCATCTTGATCAGCTCGCTAACTCTCTACAGATTAGGAGACGCGATCTTCGACGCTGGCGTTCAATTCCGCCACCTGGCCACGGTGGATCATTATATCTGGACTTATATCGGTACCTGCACTTCATGTTGCCTGGTGATGTGCGCATGCGTGCCTTGGAACGATATTCCGAGTATCTATTGTCAGAGCATGCAATTCGCTCACCGATTTCAAGGTATATATACGCAATTACAGTTGACTATCTCTATAACAGCACCCTATCTGCACCAGAAAAAGTGCTCTTATAACGAACTGCTGATATAGAGAATTAGTTGAAAAAAATTAATTATAATTAATTCAGGCTTAACTGATAATTTTCTAAAAAATTTACAATATTTACACAATTTGGCGTAAATATTTGCATTTTAGTGAGAAACAGAATAAAATTGTGCTGATATAGAGTAACTGCTGTTATAGGGAGTACTCTTATAGAGAGCGCACTTTACATGGTAAAGCTGCAGGGGGGATTCAGCACCGCTGTTATAGAGTAAGTGCTCTTATAGGGACGGCCGGTATAGGGAGAGACGATTGTAATTATTATAGACAAAATAGCTTCTAAAACTCCCCATTTGAACACATTTTGTGTGCATTTGCTGTTATATAGCGGAGGCAATGATTCGATTGTGAATCGGATTATAAAATTCGATTCAAATCGAATAGTTGAAAAGATTCGATTCGACACCGTGAATCGAATCAAATAATTCGAATCCGGACGTAAATCGGATCATAAAATTAAACTGTAATTCGATTCATTCGATTCTATTATTTATGTAATACAAAATTTTTGGATATTCTTCCAAATTCCGAAGCAGGACAATATGTAACAATCAATATACTGGAGTAAAAAATCAACGGTAAATATTGTAATACAGTGGAGTCTCTATATAACAAGTCTCTTTATAACAACCTTTCTCTGTAACAACATTATTTTTCCAGACCCTCGTACATGTAAGGTAAGTATTTAATGTTCTATATAACAACCTTTCCCTGTAACAATATTTGTCGTTCTTCCCTTTAGAGTTGTTACGTATATAGAGACTCCATGTAATCGTAAAATAAAGCATGATCGTTTGAATCATTTTTCGATTTATTCCATGGGCTTGAATTGAGCCGAATCGTATCACTGGCATAATGAATCGGATCGAATTTCGATCCGAGTTTGAAACGAATTGAACTAAAAAATTTCGATTAAATCTGATTGTCTGTGCTTTGTAATTTAGAATTCTTTCGTACGCCAGAAGCAAAGAAGGACTACCGCCTGTATGGGTTCGTTGTCACGAACATTCTGAAATTCGTATTTATTAGTATGATCGTCGTGTCTATCAGCTTTATTTTCAATGCAAAGTCACATTGGGGCCCAGATGGGGCGAAGGATGCCGTGGGAATCCTCCGTTTCAGCGCCTTTGCTCTCATCACAATTGATTATATTGTTGAAGCCCATGCAATTATTATTGCTCTAGTAGCTGGTCTCATTCCCGGGCTCATTTTTGCCAATACTGTCATCAACAAAATGAAGTAAGCAAAATTTTTCAAAATAAAATTTTTCAAAATCCAAAATCAAAATCATTCATTTTGATGAAGTAAAAATGTTGTGTAAACAATTTAAATTTTGAAATTGTACAATATAAAATTTTGGTTGTACGAAATTAGCTAAAAAAATTTGTTGGAACATTTTGTTGGCTAAAACTGCTACTGATAAAAACAAATGTGGACAGGCCAAAGGATTTCCAGGAGACCTGGATAGGAGACGGACATCGTCTTGCCGTAGAGGAATTTGGTCACGTGTTCCAGAGTACGAGGGTCCTGATAGAGCACGAGAATTCCCTGTCAAGTACAATCCTCTTCATGATGCAGGCGGCCTCCATAACCAACACTGTTTCTGTCCTTTTGCTCATCACCAAATCCAATAGTCCCTGCTTCCGCCTAACAAGTCTCTTTCACCTCAGCGCATTCGTGATCCAACTGCGCTTCGTGGATTACACGGCCGCTCAAGTCTACGAGAAATCCAAGTTCGCGCTAGAGCTTTGGGTGCGCAATTACAGGAACAGTAGACACGGGCTTGCCACAAAGCTCCTAAGGACACTCTGGCCCCTCAAGATGCGCAGTGGCTTCTTGTACTATTTTGACAATGGCATCATCGTGACCACGATCGAGATTGTATTCCAGAACTTCACCAACATCCTTCTCAGCTACTAGTCCTCCGCATTCATGTACATCTTTGCAATGTCTTTGTAAATTGGCGTCTTTTTTTGCCATTTTTACCTCTTATACCGGTGGAAATAGGGTAGCAACGATCCGATTTCATTCAAAATTAGTTCGATTCGTTTCGCAGCCTGAATCGGCATAAAATTCGCAATTCGATCCGATTCATTAAGCAAGTGATTCGATTTGGATCGATTTTAAGTCCATGAATTGAATCGAATCATGATTCAAAGGATCCACAAATCATTATTTTATTGTGACATCAAAAATCTTTTTTTAATAAATTGTTTTAAATAATGGATCAAATGAATCCAATTTCATTTAAATCTTACGATCCGATTTACGTCGTAAATCGAATTATTTGATTCGATTCACGTTGTCGAATCGAATCAAGTTTTTAAGTATTTGAATTGAATGGAAAAATCAGATCCAGAATCGAATCGTTGCCACCACTACATGAAAATATTAGAAAAATGTTCATCATTTATTTATTTTTTCAAAATATTCGTTGTCAAATTTTTCAAAGTAATACAATTACAATTGCAAAAGGCTTTTAATTTTGTATAAACACGCAAATCAATTATATTCTCTTTGTTTTGTAATGCAGATTTTCGTATTAGTGTAAGTGTATTGAGCTTATGTCAATAAGTTATTTGCATTTCTTTCATCACTTCAAGTACAAAAAGTCTAAAAAAAAGTTCAGAAAGTCCTCAAAAGTTACAATTTATAATCATGTGCTGTATCCTTGCATAAATGGTAACGATCGCGTTTTTTTACTCGGGGAAAAACAGCGTCATCAATTAAAAATTACTTATTATGTACCGGGATCCAAAAATTGCGGTATGGAGTCTCTCTATAACAGCATCCAAGGGAACCCAAAATTTTGCTGTTATAAAAGGAATGCTGTCATAGAGAACACAATTAATATGTATTCCATGTTCAAGGTGCCGAGAATTTCCTGACGTTATTCAGTACACGCTGTTATAGGCGGTGCTGTTATGTCGGGACTCCACTGTAATTTAACTATAATAACTGAATTCCGCACAGCTTTGAGCAATAACCATATCAGAACATTGCAGCAAATTCAAAATAACGATTAACATTATTTGCATTTATTTCAAGTGGCAAACTATTATACTTCATTAAATGTCTAAAATTTGCAAATACAGTGGAGTTTCTCTATAACAGCATCCAAAGGAACCCACAATTGTGCTGTTACGAAAGGAATGCTGTTGTACAGAACACAATTAATATGTATTCCATGTACAAGGTGCGGCGAATTTCCTGACGTTATTCAGAGCATGCTGTTATAAGGGGTGCTGTTATGAAGAGACTCCACTGTAGTGAAACAAATGTGTCGCAATAGTATATTTTTTGAATCGGTTGAATCATGATTCCTTTCAATCCATGGGCTTGAATCGAACCTAATCGAATCATTTGCTTCAGAATTGGATCGAAATGCGAATTTCGATCCGATTGAAGTGACTTGATCGAAATTTCCGGTAAACATCATATGTATCATGGCCCAAATTTGTACTAGCAATATTTATTGAGCAATTATTTTCATTAGAATTTTTAACAAATAACACTCTAACACTTTAACAACTAACTCCAAGATATCCAACAATATTTCATACTACCAGCATTATTTTTGTATGAGAAATTACACTGAAAATAACTCGATGAATCGGTTGATACTGTACTATCAATTCCCCAAAAAATGCAAATACAGCCAGGCACAAGCCACTTCGCAGAAGGAAGAAGGAAAGGACAAAATTTTTGACGCCAAAGGGCTTTGCTTCCCCCAGATTGATCGCTTCGTTGGTCAACGCCCAAATTGCATCGACATTTGCAGATCCTTTTCCGCTCATCTTTGCCTCTCGCAGCCGCTTCAGCCCCCGATGTTTCACGATGGCCTTGGCCCCTTCCACCCAATGTTGCATATGCCCAGTGCTTTCCAGCCTCGCCATCGTCTCGGAAATGATTTCCGTGTACTTGGAATATTTCCTCATGATGAGGTTCACGATCAAATCCAAGAATGGAGCTGTGGACATGCGCACAGGAACAAAGGAAGGGTGCATCGTCACGTTGCTGAAAACGTCCATCCAGGCGATGAGACCATAATTTATTAGCGCCGTCTTCCGGCCCAAGGCAGTTTCAACCATGGATTTCGTCATACGCGCAAGAGGTGTATATTTGAGGCGTTTGCGCAGTTCCACTATCAAAGGCGAATTGGAATCTCGAAAAAAGTAGTCGCAGGGGGAGCCAGGCCAATGGACATATCGGACCTCGTAATCCTCTCGCCCAACCAACTCTTCCGGTGTCCGGGGAACGGGATCCGTCTGAGGTAATGTGAGGAAGGACGTCAAATTTGAGTTGAAACACGTGTTCAGAATGATGGAATAAAATAGGAATAGCCCTGTAAGACTTCGCAAGGATCTCGGAAGGCTCAAGGACTGTTGAAGTATAATACTGATCGGCAGCATCACGGACTGGGAGAGACAGTAAATGGCATTTTGATGGCGATTCGATTCAGGGTGATTCGATTCACGGTGATTCGATTCACGGTGATTCGATTCAGGACAAATCAATTCAGGGTTGTTCGATTCAGAGCAAATTGATTCAGGGCTATTCGATTCAGGGTTATTCGATTCAGGGTTATTCGATTCAGGGCGATTCGATTTCGAAAGGAAAGAGCCAAAATAAACTGGAACAACCATTGCTATGGACAGGGCGAAGCAAACCCACACGCCAGGCGAGAAAACGTAGAGAATGGCGTACCAATTCAGTCTGGTTTGCGGCAGAGGAGTAAAAAACACAACGGGAAGATTCTGCATCGGCGGAGTGAAATCGCAGTATGGATAGCGCCCCACGGTATACCCCAAGGACAGTCCGATGTCTGCCCGGAAATCGTTGACAGCTCCGATGAAGCCATTCCAACTTCCATCGGAATTCCGGGAATTATTCAGGGCTCCGTCGAACTTATAGTCAAAAGTGAAATTGCAATGCTGGCTTATGGCCAAGATCACACTGTACCCCAGTCCACCGATGGGCTTCCCTTGAACATTTGCTAGGTAATGAAATTTTGTCTTGTAGGAATGGACTGTCAGATGGCGCTGTGAAATGATGCTGTATTTTGTGTGCAAATTTTGCTGAAAAAATTCTTTCACGCCTTGGATTGTGTACGCATTTGGTCGAGATGTATCATCCGAAAATATGTAGGTGTCTTTCTCCAACGAGGAATGAATTACCCCGGTTTTGTACCGTAAAATTTGAGTTGTCTCCAGTTTGAAGACTTTCTCCAGGACCGATATACGGGATGAAATGAAAATGTGATGAGTTAGCTGCGGATGGACATTCATCGGGAAGCGAAGGAAACTCCTTAATTGGTATGTTTTGTAGGCTGGATACAGTCGTACTTCCTCATATTTTTCACTGGTGACAAACAATGCATTTTCGCAGTGTGGAGAGTGTCTCAAAATTTTAAATGGTGTCCAAATCTCTACGTTGAAGTCCGCATCGTAGGAATTTATTTGGGATATTCCTTGAGGGCTGAGTTGAAGAGGGGAATTTGTTACGAGAAGTGAAGGATACTTTAAGGCTCGTAATAAATCTGATTTTTCCCTTGCAAATTCCGCTACTTGGCCGGAGATTATCTTCAAAGTGCAAGGGCTGAAAGTATATTCTTGAATTTTTCCAAAGTCGGACTCCGGCCAAAATTTCGTGGTCAAAATTGTCAATATTGTCAGTAGTAACTGCATATTTTCGATTTTATATTGCCTTTCTTAATTTTTTTATGTGCTGGTAAAATATTGGCTGCGTCCATACAAACTACGAAGAGACAAGCGCTTAAAACAAAACACAGTCTTGAGCTTTTGCTGGCTCAAAATATATTTGGAGTTTACCGGGCTTCTCAAGACCAATTTAAACTAATAAACCGGATAGCAATTTGTTCTTAAGCTCAGACGGTATGACCTTCCTACTTGTAAGTACACTAATAGCTAACATCATGGCTAAATAAATTTAACTAATAACTAAGCTATAAATAACTTCATAGGTAAAACCATAAATAATATTCGGCACGTTGGATTTTAGGACTCAAAACAAGACCTTTCAAGCTAATTTGAAATCGATGGTTCATGCCACGCTTTATCTAATTGCATTCCATGCACTTAAGCTGTTGTGGGAATTATTTATATATTTACATACGGTGGAGTCTCCTTATAGCAATATTTATCTGTAAAAAATTATTTTTCCAGCCCCTGTTACATGTAACGTGCATATTTAAAGTTCTAGTATATAGCAACTTTTCCCTGTAGCAATATTTTTCGCCCTACCTTTCAGGGTTGTTATGGATAGACTCGACATATATAGGATATATCCTATACATGTATATTTATGAACCACAGTGGACTCTCCACAACAACTCTCCTTATGACAGCGTTTTCTATACAGCAACTTTATTTTACAACCCTTCGTATAGCTATATTGTAAACATATTTACTTTCCATGTAAAAACTTTTCAATATAACCACCATTTGTGCCCTTCCCTGTACGGTTGTAATAGAATATACGGGAGAATCTTGTACTTGTGTCAAGTCCCTAACATTTATATTTAGTGTGTACAGTCGACTCTCCCCATACCGGCCCTCCTTATAAGAGCACTTACTCTATAACAGCAGTGCTGAATCATCCCTACAGCTTTACCATGTAAAGTGCGCTCTCTATAAGAGCACTTCCTATAACAGCAGTTTACTCGATAACTGCAGGGTATTTTCTTCCCTCGGTTACATATCTCTCACTATAACAACACCTTCTCCCTATAAGAGCATTAACGCCTAACTCAGGTATCCCTTCATCATTAACTTTTTCTCTATAACAGCACCGGGACTCTATACCAGCACAATTTTATTCTTTTCTCACTAAAATGTAAATATTTACGCCAATTTTTGTAAATATTGTTTGAATTTGGAAAATTAACAAAGTTAAGTCTGAAAATAATCTTAATTAATTAATATTTTTTTCACTAATTCTCTATGCCAGCAGTTCGTTATAAGAGCACTTTTTTGGTGCAGATAGGGTGTTCTTATAGAGAGAGTCGACTGTATAATCATACAGTATTTATGGCAAAAAAGCTCGCGATTTCTTCCCTGATAACTCCCTTACCCGTAAGCGTAGAAAGTTGATCACTATAAAGCTTATTAAAATGCTTCAACTATGGACTTTCACAATTACATATAAGGTAAAACTGCCGCACTTTTATGCGATTTCCTGCTCAGAAACTACATCCAGCGTGGGACGTTACACGATTTCCATGTTACATATTCACATTTAAGTTAGCAATACTGGATCGATATGCAGTATATAACTTTAAAAGGCTCGATTAACTTTAAGCCAAATTACGATCACAATCCAGGAAAGTGCTAGTTTACAAATAACCAGGATGTAATGAAAGAAATAATCGGTAGAGTTTTCCAGCAAGCATATGGTATCATCATTATTGCCTCAAATTTCTCGTGTACTTCATAGAAATTACGCTCATCCGTCAAGCTAAAATTGGTTATCTATAGGTACAAACAACCAATTGCTTCAGCTTCACCGATAATTTTGAGGTATATGTACCTCAGAAATAAATGACACTGACCATCTCCTTGCCATAGTCTATATAGTTGCCTCTGCACCATAACTTAGAACCAGGAACTTGCTAAATCAAAATTACTAAATTATCGCAGTGCTTCACTGCCCCTTCAATCAAAGTTTACGACGAAGTACATTATTTAGTTCCTAATATTATTTCGGGAGTTTAGACCACAATTACATACACAAATAAGCTTTTCCGCCTTTTGTGCGTATTTCAATATACGATAGCAACTGTCAGGTTGTCCAATTAACTAAGAAAGTGTAAGTCATAAAAAGAATAATTGAATTATAGACCGAATACAAATTGTATATAAAGCGGTCCCAAAGTAATTGGATTGCCAGTAAGCAATCACGCTTAATGTAATAATTGATGATTTCTGGAAGTTCCGATGTTAAGGCAATTTTATGTACTTCGAAATGTCTGTCACAAATGGTTGTAGAAAAAAACAAATTGAGGTGACTATATATAATATGTATTTCCCATGGAAATCAATATGATTGACTTTAGGTATACAGTGGAGTCTCTATAACAAGTCTCTTTATAGCAACATTTCTTTGTAACAACGTCATTTTTCCAGCACTTCGTACATGTAAGATGCATATATAATGCTCTAAATTACAAGATTCCCCTATAACAATATGTATTTTTTCCTTCCCTTCGATGTTGTTATGGAGAGACTCCACTTTACAGTGGACTCTCTTATGCAAACTCTCATTATAACAACTTTTTTTGGATAACATTATTTTTTAGACTTTCGGTCTGTACATGGTATACATACTATTTTATATTCAATATCACTGTGCGTATATACATTGACTATAATATATATTTTTTTGTAACAAAATACATGCTGTACTTGTATATATTTTACATTATACAATATTATACGTATATTTATACCAATTCAGTTACTGAGTGTACATTCTGGCAGAGCGTTACTGTGAATGTTTTTGGTGGCATATAAATCATTATTCTATTCACTATATAAATATTAAACCGGCTGCTGTCCACACGGATGTCACTTGGCTTCTATTTTTATTTGTCAAAACTTACAGTGGAGTCTCTCTATAACAACTCTTAAGGGAAGGGCGAAAAATATAGCGACAGGAAAAATGTGTTATATAGAACATTAAATACGCATCTTACATGTACACAAGGGCAGGAAAAATAATGTTGTTACAGAGAAATGTTGTTATAAAGAGATTTGTTATGGAGAGACTCCACTGTATATTGTCTTATGGAGGGTCGCAAATGCGAGATTAAAAATTAATTATCTGAACATCCGTTTTCTTACAAGAAAGATGTGGAGATAATTAGTAGAAAACATTTAGTTCCAGCAATCTTTGAACGCTTTCTTGCATTCTTTATTGGACTTACAAAACACACTTGCTTATACAGAACATGTCACCTAATTTTCAACTTCTTTTTAATATTATCAGCACATTTTCGAATCCTTTTATCATTTTGAATCCAGTTCACCAATTTAATAATCAACTCCCACAAAAAAGCGACTGCAGCGAGCACCAAGCCACTCAACAGAAGAAGAAATCCTAAACCAACATTGTCAATGGCAAAAGGCTTCGTTTCTCCCGAAGCTCCTTTGATTGCATTGTTGGTGATAGCCCAAATTCTTTCAACATTGTCAGGTCCATTTCCGCTGGCCTTGGCCTTCCTCAACCATTTAATGCCCCGGTGCTTCACGATGGCCTTGGTGCTCTCCACGTAATGCTGCATATGCCCAGTATTCTCCAGCCTCCCCACCGTCTCCGAAATTATTTCTGTGTACTTGGAGTATTTTCTCATGATGGGATTCACGGTCAAATCTAAAAATGGGGCTTTAGACATGATCACAGGAATGAAGGAAGGGTGCGTCGTCACGTTGTTTAGCACGTCCATCCAGGCGATGAGTCCGTAATTTATCAGCGCCGTCTTGTGTCCCAAAGCCGTTTCAACCATAGATTTAGTCATTTCTTTAAGCAGCGTATATTTTAGGGTTTTCCGCAATTTCACTACTATCGGTGAACTGGAATCCCGAAAGAAGAAATCGCAAGGAGAACCCGGCCAATGGACATATCGGACCTCGTAATCCGGACGCCCAACCAGCTCTTCCGGCGTCCGTGGAACGGGATCCGTGTGGGGCAACGTGAGAAAGGACGTCAAATTGCAATTGAAACACGTACCCAGAATGATGGAATAAAACAGGAAAAGTCCGGTGAGACTTCGTAAAGATCTCGGGAGATTCATGGACTGCTGAAAGATGACACTAATCGGAAACATCACAGACTGCGACAGCCAGGAGATGACATTTTCACGACAATTTTCACCACGCCAATACGCATGCGCCAGCAACGTCCCGTAACACACGGGAACTACCAGGGCCAAGGACAGGGCGATGCAGAGCCACACATCGGGCGAGAAGACGTAGAGAATGGCATACCAGTTGAGACCGATTTGCGGCAGGGGAGTGAAGAAGACCACGGGGAGATTTTGCATCGGCGCCGTGAAATCACAGTAGGGATAACGTCCAATGGTGTGCCCTAAGGCTATGCCGATGTCCGCCCTGAAATCGTTGACAGCTCCGATGAAGCCATTCCAACTCCCGTCGGAATTCCGGGAATTATTGAGGGCTCCATCGAAATTGTAGTCGAAGGTGAAGTTACAATGCTGGCCTACGGCCGCAATCACACTGTATCCCAGTCCACCGATGGCCTTCCCTTTTGAATTTTTGAGGTAATGAAGTTTAATTCGGAAGGAATGCACTGTAAGATGGTGCTGGGAGATCACGCTGTACTTTGTGTGCAAATTTTGCTGAAAAAATTCTTTCACGCCTTGAAGCGCAAACTCATTCGGTCGGGGTTTCGCCTCCGAATATATGTAAGCATTTTTTTCCATGGCAGAGTTAATTATTCCCGTTTTATACGCTAACATTTGAACCGTTTCCAGTCTGAAGATGTTGTGAAGGACTGATGCATGTGTTGAGATGAAGATATGATGCGTGAGCTGCGGATGGACATTCATCGGGAAGCGGAGGAAACTTCTTAATTGAAACATTCTGTAGCCTGGATACAGCCGCAATTCCGAAAATTTCTCGCTGGTAAAAAACAAGGCCTTTTCGCAGTGCGGAGACTGCCTCAGAATTTGAAATGGAGTCCATATTTCTACGTTGAAGCGTGCGTCATAGAAATTTATTTCAGGTACTGTTTGAGGGCTAAGCGGAAGAGGGAAATTTGTTACGACGAGTGACGGAGAATTTATTGCTACCAGCAAATCTGACTTTTCCTCCGAGAATTCCGTGGCGTGGCCAGAGATGACCTTCAGAGTGCATTGACTAGAGGTGTATCGTTGGATTTTTTCCAAGTCGGTGCCCGGCCAAATTTCCGTTGATAAAATGGCCAGTATTGTAGGAAGAAATTTCATGTTTATGACTGTATATTTATCTAGGTATTTGTGATGTTTGATCAAATGTGCTGGTACGTCAATTTTTTCCAGTCCGGTTGTATTTCTATTTATATACGGACCAATCAAATCCACTTTCTGCTGAAAATATTTCCGGGTTATCTGGCTTTGACATACCAATTTAAACAATAGGAAAACGCAGCCAGCAATTTGTCATTAAGGCTTGTCTTCCGGGCGAATGCGCATTTTTACAATAATGACTGCATAGCTATTATCTTGTCAATGGTCGTGGAGAAGAACAGCCAAGAGCTTTGCCTTATAAGCATAATTCCGGTGGATGTTGTCTCTATAAATGCATTAATCTCTTAATATGTGTGCTTTTAGTATACATTATGTAAATTCGATTAGCTATACAGTCAATTCTCTTTATAACGATTTAGCAAAAAGCAGCCAGAAAAACCGTTATAACGAATAACCGGTGTAAGGAAAACCGTTAAAAAACGGTTTTAATGACGGGGGATTCGAAATTACAGAAAAACCGTTATAGCAAAAAGGAATTTATGGTGGGGGAAAGATAAATTTGAAAAACCCGGTATAGCGTGTGAGGGCGTGGTCGAAAAACCGTTATAGCAAAAAGGAATTTATGGTGAGGATTCAGAAATTTTAAAAAACCGGTGTAGCGTGTGAGGGCGTGATCCAAAAACCATTATAGCAAAAAGGAATTTATGGCGGGGATTTAGAAATTTAAAAAAACCGGTATAGCGTGTGAGGGCGTGGCCTAAAATCGTTATAGCAAAAGACATCTACTTGTCGGGGATTCAGACCTTCCCCGGTATAACGAAATAACCGTTATAAAATAACCGTTATAGAGGAAGAGTCTAGCATTGAAATGGACTCGGGGGGGGGGGGTTTGTGAGTACCGTTATAGTGCGAAAACAGTTATAAGGAGGTCCGTTATAGAGAGAATTGACAGTATTCTTTGGATATACTTGGTATACGTTTGGATGAAAAACGCTTCTGATGTTTCGTCTCTTAACCTCCGATATAAAATTTATCACTAGCATGTTGAAGAGTTTGCCGGAATTTCTTTAATCAACAAATTCAATACATTATCGGATTCTAATCGGTAATTTCTGTGCTTTCAAAATGGATCAGCTGTAGCTATAGTCAATCGTAAATCATTTAAATCATTTAGTTATTGCCATGTAGTTGTCCTTGTATTTCTTGCGTATCAGCAATCCAAACGCTATAGACACAACCGAGTTAACACAAACACGATTAAGTATCTTGCTTAATTTATTTTGGGATGCCATTAAGCGTCCATTCCTGATACAATGGAGATGTTATTAAACGCCTACGTTTATAAACGTCAAATAATAGTTTCTTTGTGATTCCATTATGCATCCAGTCAGTCCAGTCTTAATGCAATTGGGATGTCATTAGACATGTACTGTATAATTATTGCAATCTGTAATTATCTTATGACCTTCTCCTGTGCATCGAAATGCTTATACCACAACCTGCCAAAGAAACAAGGCAAGTTGAAGAGATGTGATAACGACGGAAGGGAGACTGTTTGCAGTAGCGCAAATGTTTTAATAATTATGGGAAGTTCCACATGTATTTTCTGCGAAGCTTATAAATTATGGACTCAGGAACAGAGTGGGAAAACGAGTACTAACTACAACACACGAAGAATTATAGGGGGTGAATAATTATTAATGCATTAATTAAATAAGCAACATTACGTACAGTCGAGTGCACGTCACGAGGCTCAATTAAATATTAAAATACAAATGGCTGAAAAGGAAAGAAAATGGAAAAATCAGATGCGGAGAATGGGGGGATTAAAAGGAAATGTGATTCAACTGAAGAATGACCCGAGAATTAAGATGATGAGAGTCAATGAGAGAGCCGAAGCACGGAGGAGATGAACCGTGCTGTCTTACGGGGCGTAGGAAATCATGTCTATACTGGACTAATACTGGGTGATTTTATTTTTTCCAATGGGTCATTCCGAAATTAATAAAATCTGCTAAACATAGAATATTCACAAACAAAAGGATTTAATATTTAATTACATAAATACATTTACTGGTGGGTTCGAAGCAAAAAGACAAGTTTAAAACCACCGCCTTGCGCTCACGAAATTAAACCTAACTTCTATTTAGGGTAGTGTCTTGACTACTTTGCGCTGCTACCTTAATAATTTCCCCAGAAAACTAGTTTTGATATTTCAAAAAAATATTGAAAATAAAATTAAAATTACATCTACAAGGGGAAATTCGAATCTACAAATTTGCAGAAATTTAAAAAAAACTATAAAGGGCGGATCCGTCATCGCAAAATTTTTACATCAATTTCCTCATAAGGATTTGCCCGAAAAGGTTTTCGGGCAACATTTAAATTTTCACTATTTTTTAAAAACAGCAAAACTGGATATCCGGGGAAACAGGTTATGATAGGACAAAGGAAAATGGTCAGTGTGAGGTAAACATCAGGAAGCTTGTTTTTTGGGATCAAAACGGCACAAGCTCACCACTTTGCAAAGCCTAAATTCTTATTAGTTTGGAAAATACGGGAGATAGATTTTGCAGATCATGCATACAGACACAACTACAGTGGAGTCTCTGTATAACAACTCTGAAGGGAAGCGCGAAAAATATTTACAGGGAAATGTTGTTATACAGAACATTAAATATGTATATCTAATTTGTTTTTACTTTTCCTGTAAAGTTTAGCATTGCGGACTTAACTCCTTTCGGAACCAAGCATTTCATATGTACTACAATTTTTGACTGAAAGTCAGAATTCACTAGAATTGCTCTTGTTACTTCATAGAAATTACGCTCGGTCTTTGTAAAATTGATTATGGACATTATTACAAACTGTAAATTTCCTCATTTCGAATTATAATTTGGAGGTACAATAACAAAGGCTACAGAACTACTGGTTGTGTGGCAAAGTCGCCTTCTGAAACCTCACGTTGATTTTGTTATTGTTTTTCTGCCTAAGTATAAACGTACACTCCAATTTACTACAAATTACCATCCTACAGTTCATTTATAAGTTGACCCGAAATGTTCGACGTATAAAATTAAAATAAATAGGCCGTTTCATACACAAATAGAGACGGCTGGATGAATTAAAATCATGTCTTCCTACGTTAGAGTTAACCATTTATCAGGTACATAAGTATACCTATGTCTGAACTTTAGCTGGAGGGGCTTCCATATTACGCGTAATTAGCCAAAGTATTTGTTGTGCGACAGGAAACATTTGTTTATGTTCGTCTTAAGCCAAAAAATTGTAAATACAACCGACTACAACCTAATAGAATAACATAATGTGTAGAGGTAAACATATTTGTTAATGAAATCCTGAATTTTTTCGCCGCGGATTTATTGGTCATTTAGAGGCTGCGGGATTATTTACTTCCTTTACGTGAGAGACCAATTATTCCAAAAAAGTATAGCTTAATGAATAGCATATTTCCAAAACATTGGGATAAAAATGGCAGATTTTTTGTAAGTGCTGTATCCTGTACTCACAAATGACTAATCAATTTACATTATTATAAAACTTTCAACCTTTGCAAACGACGTTTTGGTTCGAAGGATCCCCAATTATTCATTCATTGCTACATAATCATTTCATCAAAACGAGTCCAGGTTGAATTCTAAGTTCTGTGCACAAGGCTCATTCTTCCAATGATATTTGACTTATATAAGCTATAAAGGAATAATTGCAATACTAATTCCATGGATGGTGCCCATACGTTGCTGGGATACCATTAAGCATACATGATTTACGAAATCTGTAAGTGCCGAAGTAGGGATTTTTATCTGTACTTCGGAATGTCTGTCGCATGAACCTGCTTTTAGTGAAGTAAATCAAGGCTATTGTAAGGTTTCGCTTTCATGAATTAAGGAGCCAACGTTATCTAAATGAAAGAAAGGCTTGCGTAAGTGAAAGGAACTCTTACTTATTCAAATGGCATCGCTTGTTAGACAATAATCTCCGTGTTCTTATGACTTATATATACAACATATCTTAACGTGTGTATCTGACGTATAACGCAAGCCTACCCTGAAAGCTATGCCATTTTATATTGGGCAGTATTCGAAGGTATTCAATTTATATTGGGCAGTAAGTTATCGAATTCAAAAATTACAAAAGCAAAATTCAAAAATTTAGCGACGCATTCGAATTAGCTAAAAACAGACGATGCTATCCCCCTTAAATCTGATTATAACAATAGCGCAACAATTGAGCCGGAGCAGCAAACAGAAACCATAAAAAAAAATGTTTAGCGTCAAATATGTGAACTTCACCCAGACTGCCTTTTATCGCATCATAAGGAATATGAAACTTTCTGCGTATATAACCGTAATTTTTAAAACAAGTTTAAATTTTATAATGAAGAAAGGTAATTTTGCGTAACGTTGCGAATGATATAGTTTTTAAATATGTATTTATTTTGTTTTTGCATTTTTTGTACAACATTTTATTGGTTGAGTATAGTGCACATTGGCAAGCGCTAAGCCTATTTTTTCCCAAACGCATACATACGCACAACATTCATAAACTTCCCACCAAATTTTTCGAGTCCTTTTCTATATTGCACTTCAAGAATACATCTGCGTACAGAAAGCTATTGCGTCGGTAGTAACGAACATGCATCTGCGTATGACCAAGCATGCAACTCGACCCATCCATCCGAGCAAAAATGTCAGCGCAGCTAGAGCCAATCCGATGAGCAGAAGCACAAATCCTAAACCAACATTTTCAATGACAAAAGGCTTCGTTTCTCCCCCAGTTCCTTGGATCGCATTGCTAGTGATTGCCCAAATTGCATTAACATTCCCAGGACCATTCCCACTGGCCTTTGCCTTCCGCAACCATTTAATTCCCCGCTCCTTCACGATGGCCTTGGTCAACTCCACGTAATGCTGCATATGCCCAGTATTCTCCAGCCTCCCCACCGTCTCCGAAATTATTTCTGTGTACTTCGAATATTTCCTCATGATGGGATTCACGGTCAAATCTAAGAAGCGGGTTCTGGACATGATCACAGGAATGAAGGAAGGGTGCGTCGTCACGTTGCTGAGGACATCCATCCAGGCGATGAGTCCGTAATTTATCAGTGCCGTCTTGTGTCCCAAAGCCGTTTCAACCATAGATTTAGTCATTTCTGCAAGCAATGTATATTTCAGGCGCTTGCGCAATTTCACTACTATCGGTGAACTGGAATCCCGAAAGAAGAAATCGCAAGGAGAACCCGGCCAGTGGACATACCGGACCTCGTAATCCTCACGTTCCACCAGCTCTTCCGGCGTCCGTGGAACGGGATCCGTTTGAGGCAACGTGAGAAAGGACGTCAAATTGCAGTTAAAACACGTGACCAAAATGATGGCATAAAATAGGAAAAGTCCGGTGAGACTTCGTAAAGATCTCGGCCGGTTCATGGACTGTTGAAAGATGACACTAATCGGAAACATCACGGACTGCGACAGCCAGGAGATGACATTTTCACGACAATTTTCACCACGCCAATACGCATGCGCCAGCAACGTCCCGTAACACACGGGAACTACCAGGGCCAAGGACAGGGCGATGCAGAGCCACACATCGGGCGAGAAGACGTAGAGAATGGCATACCAGTTGAGACCGATTTGCGGCAGGGGAGTGAAGAAGACCACGGGGAGATTTTGCATCGGCGCCGTGAAATCACAGTAGGGATAACGTCCAATGGTGTGCCCTAAGGCTATGCCGATGTCCGCCCTGAAATCGTTGACAGCTCCGATGAAGCCATTCCAACTCCCGTCGGAATTCCGGGAATTATTGAGGGCTCCATCGAAATTGTAGTCGAAGGTGAAGTTACAATGCTGGCCTACGGCCGCAATCACACTGTATCCCAGTCCACCGATGGCCTTCCCTTTTGAATTTTTGAGGTAATGAAGTTTAATGCGGAAGGAATGCACTGTAAGATGGCGCTGGGAGATGACAATGTATTTTGTATGCGGATAATGTAGAAATTCTTGCACGTTTTGCAATGTAAATGACTCGGGTGGAGATTTATCCTTGGAAAGTATGACCGTGTTTTTTTCCCTTGCAGAATAAATTATTCCCGTTTTATACGCTAACATTTGAACCGTTTCCAGTCTGAAGATGTTGTGAAGAACTGCTGCATGGGCTGAGATGAAGATATGATGCGTGAGCTGCGGATGAACATTCATCGGGAAGCGGAGGAAACTTCTTAATTGGAACATTTTGTATCCTGGATACAGGCGCAGTTCGGAAAATTTCTCGCTGGTAAAAAACAAGGCCTTTTCGCAATGCGGAGACTGCCTCAGAATTTGAAATGGAGTCCATATTTCCACGTTGAAGTGTGCGTCGTAGTAATTTATTTCGGATACTCTTGTAGGGCTTAGCTGAAGAGGGAAATTTGTTACAACGAGTGAAGGAGAATTTACTGCTACTAGCAAATCTGACTTTTCGTCCGAGAATTCCGTGGCGTGACCGGAGATGACCTTAAAAGTGCAGGGACTAGACGTGTATCGTTGGATTTTTTCCAAGTCGGTGTCCGACCAAATTTTTGTATACAAAATGGTCAGTAATGTTGAGAGGAACTTCATTATTATGATGGCAAATTAAGTCAAATGTTTTTGTTTGTTAGATATACTAGTTTTACTTTGACCAGTTACGTTCAGTGGATATTATATTCTATTCACTGCTTCTTGCTTTGAGGTCTTCCATGCACTGGAACGTTTTTGAAGTAAGCAAACCTACACATTTGTTGGTTTTCAATGATTGGTCTTTCCGGCTTACCTAACCGCAGGCTAAGCAGGATGAGATATTTACACTTTAATTTTGTCGAGTTTCGTTACAGACACGCAGCTGAAATTGTATTGTTTATGTCTTCCTACTTGAGTGAGTAATCTTCTCCTAAATACGTGTAAATATTTTAAGTGCAGGTCCAATCCACATAGGATGCCAATTTGCATAGAACCATACATTAGTAAGAGTATCCACCCTAAAGAAATTCTCCGCTTGACAAAAATTGTGATTCGGATTTATTCGAAACATAATTAGAGTTTGCTTGAATTATGCTAGTTTTGAATCGGATTCGAAAAAAAGAATGTATTAAAAAAAATACGAATCATTGGAATCAGCTCGAAGTCAAATGCACATTTTAATAAGCACTGATTCGAATTACACTTATACGGTGGAGTCTGCATAACAACTCTGTTATATACAGTCGACTCTCTCTATAACAGTCCCCTTTATAACAGTACTCTCGCTATAGCAGCAGCAAAAAATGCTCCCCTCAAAAACTTTCTCCAAATGCTAACATAGAAATGTCTTTTCTCTATAACAGTTTTTCGCTATTACAAGTGAAATTTGATTCTTTATAGGGTGCTGTTATAGCGAGAGTCGACTGTACAGTCAATTCTCTCTATAACGGACCTCCTTATAACGGTTTTCGCACTATAACGGTACTCACAAACACCCCCGAGACCATTTCAATGCTAAACTCTTCCTCTATAACGGTTATTTTATAACAGTTTTTTCGTTATACCGGGGCAGGCCTGAATCCCCGACCAGTAGATGTTTTTTGCTATAACGGTTTTTGAACCACGCCCTCACACGCTATACCGGTTTTTTAAAATTTCTGGATCCCCGCCATAAATTCCTTTTTGCTTTAACGGTTTTTGGACCACGCCCTCACACGCTGTACCGGTTTTTTCAAATTTATATTTCCCCCGCCATAAATTCCTTTTTGTTATAACGGTTTTTGGGCCAAGCCCACACACGCTATAACAGTTTTTCTGTAATTTCGAATCCCCCGTCATTAAAACCGTTTTTAACGGTTTTCCTTATATCGGTTATTCGTAACGGTTTTTCAGCTGCTTTTTGCTAAACCGTTGTAAAATAACGTTACATAAAATACGTACCTTGTATGTACGAAGGGTGGAAAAATAAAGTTGTTGTAGAGAAAAGTTGCTATAAAGTGGCTTGTTATAGCGAGAATCCACTGTACTCAGGTTCAATGCAAATCAATTTGGCTCACAGATATTGTTAACTTTTAATAAAATAAAATACTTAACACAATTCGGCTGAAGCGGCGTTATTAACCATAGTTACAATGAGAGTTCATGGATTTGTTAGAGTAGCTAATTCGGAAGGCTCATTTATCAATTTCGTATGCCTGCATGCATGGGCGTAACAAAAGCGAAAGGGAAAATGTCGGTTGCGTGTCCTGTTAAACAAACGGCACAGCCTCAGATACCTAAATTATCCATGTATACATAATTTATATATACATTATACGTCATACGTAGGGACAGCCAAAAGCACTAAAAGCATTAAAATGAAAACTTAACAATACACTATTGATGACTACTAAGGATACTT
>JAQGBT010001555.1:0-30865 GCA_034698585.1 Disparrhopalites patrizii | reverse complement strand
GGGGGGGGGCGGGAGGGAGAGAGAAGCACTTTGGACGGCTCTCCGCCACTGTTGTGTTGATACTGTTAAGAAGTGCACTCACGATTCAGCCTATGGTTTCCCGTTCCCTTTCTTCTCCCGGCCCAGAACTCCGCCTCGTGAATTATTAATGGGCAGATCTACGGTGGAGAAAAACCCGAGAATGGAGTCAGAAGAACCATCGGACCTTCCTCCGATCCGAATCCTTCCCCATTCTCCCACTCACCATCCATGAAATGTCAACTAGGAGTGAGAAAAACTATCCGGATGAGAGTCTCTTTCTCTCCTCTGCTGGAGCAGCATCCAATACGAAACCAGCCGTCCATCCACATTCCCAACTATTTAACAACCGCAATGCTTTCACTCTCCCAATCTCTCCCACCGCCACCAAAACTTTGTCAAAACTCCTCACCTCCCCTCCGTCTCTCCTCCCTCCTCGTCCTTCTCTCTCCTCTTATCCCCTCTCTCTCTCTCTCTCACATCCCTACTTCATCCTCCTCCGCGTCCTGCTCCTTACATCCTCCACCGAACATTCCGGGTGTTCGCTTCAACTTTGCTTTAAATCAATTATTCTGACAAACATTCTGATTTTCCAATGGAAAACGAAAGGAACCAATAGCTTTTAGTTCATTTTATCTCAACTTCTTGAAGGAGGACTATCCCTCCCTTCTCCGCCCCCTTTGGAATTCTTTGAACTCCTTTCCCGTGACTCTAATTAAATACACGTCTCCAAACGTCATAATTGATCAGCCCACTTTTATATATAGACTTTTATCTAGAGCAAGGGAGCCAAAAGAAGCTTTCATGATCCACGTTCAAAAATTCAACCCGGATTTCTGTTTTGGTTGACGCATTGAACTCTCGGCAGCTCACAGTAGGAGACGAAGCTCCTTCAATAATTCAGCTCCCGTCATTATTTATGTATGCCCATTTCTATTCAGTTTAATTATCACTACAGAGTTCAACCGCGGAACCACTTTCCACACATAAAAAAGCCACGTAATCCTCAATCGCGAGAAAGATGAAGCAAGTGGATGACAGTGTATTACCTCATAATTGTAATTCTTTAGAATCCGATCTTTATGAACTTTGATACAGTTGTTCGCTTACATGCTACAAAACGGAACTGTCAAATAAAATTATCTCCATATCTTTCACCGATACATGCGCTTTTCCGAGATTGCGAATTCAACTAAAATATACAAAATATGTCCGTCAATCAAGACTTACAATAATTTATCTAATTGTTTCTTGAATTGAATCAATATTGTAAGACGAGCATTGAATATTACAATGACTAGGTAAAGTGGCTAGATTTATTCCCCTGGTGTTTAGTTTGGAAAGTTTAAATTAAATTCAATTAAATCCTCGAGTCCTAATAATATATTTCCTACAATCAGTGTAATTTGAGAGTTTGAAACATTTTTTCCCTTATTTTTTCCTGAATCCATGGGTAACTCCGTAGGGGTTCAATAAAACCGGACTTATCTACTTACTTGCTGAAGTTTATTACCGGGAAACAATTTTGTGAAGTATTAGTACGTCACACTGGCGACGATCGCCCAGAATACATATAGCCATTTCTTTATTATTTTTCCAGGTTTCTTTTCTCCCTGTGAATTTGTTCCCAGTAGTGGTTTTTTCTTATACGGGAAAGACATTTTATAGGAGTGGGTGGATGGGAGATGAGGGAAACAATTGCACCGGAAGAATAACAAAAAAAACAACTAGAGGAACGAGACGTGGAAGAGAGAGAGAGAGAGACAGAGAGAGGGAAGAGAGATAAAAACATGGAGCATGTGTCCATTCTCCGTACAATTGAGGCGGCAGGCTCTGTTGCTGTAGTGAAAGCTTTGAGTACACGGTGGCCGGTAGCCACCAACCAACTCGTTCACTTCCAACTCATGATTTATTCATCATTTCCTCTCCTCTCTCATTTACTTGCACCTCATCCAGCTCTGCCGAGTCATTCGGATTCTTTCTTCTCCTCTCTTTCTCTCTTTCTCTTTCCCTCTCTTTCTCTCTCTCTCTCTCTCTCTCTCTCTCTCTCTCTCTCTCTCTCTATTCTGCATTCCTCGCAGTGGCACTTCTCAAACATCCAAACACTTCGCAATCCCAACTCTCCTCTCCCATCCTTCTTTTTCTTTCACTATGCCCATCCCTTCTCCTTTTCCTTCCATGACATGGCAAAGACTCCAAAATATAAGCGATGACGTCCTCAACATATTTCTATACAAAATGAAAATTACTGTGAAATATTTTTGTAAGCGTGGTCAAGTCAAGCCAGCTGTTTATTCATGAAGTGGAGTAAACGTGTCCAGAAGCCGGACAGCAAAGGGATACTGTCATGGCAGGTAAGATATGGTGAACACCACGTCCGTAACCAAGTTCGATATGTCTCAGGAAGAATCTGGTGCTTCACTTCAGGTGAGATGATGACGATTAGGATTACAGTTTCCTGGTTGTTAGGTCGGAAAAGCGGGATTTCAAAACTTAGGATGTGGAATAGATCTCGAAGCGAGTAACGTAATAACTCGGACGGTACGTAATTGCACACATCACATTATTAATGCAAGCACCAGATGCATTTCTTAAAGCAGCCTCCGGTATAGCAGTTGAATAAAAAACTGGGTTAGGTAGCATGAATTAGATTTTAAAGCCTTCAAGATTATTTCTCAATATTCTCTATTACAATTAATCTAGGGAATTATGTGAATCTAATGTCCGCATCCAGTGTGTTGCTTTCTTTATATCAATGCATTATGTATTTTTAGAATACTGAAACTTATTGTTAGCAGCATCTTCCTCCTCGCACAAGCAGTCAAGTAAGTATTCGGGTCGATGGAGACTAGTTTGTGACTAAAGTTGCTTCCACTTCGGGATGTCCTGCAAGTATCTAAGCATAAGGATTTCTCGGTCCCCATACTCTCTTCCTACCCAATGCGGGTGTATGCAATGATTTAGAAGCGACGACTAATAAGCCAAGCGGTTGTTCACAAATAGGATTAAAGTGAGGAGGCGGCTGGCTGGCATTGAGACGTTGGAATGAGGGGAAGTCGGGAAGGTGGCAGGACGTCTGGATGTCGTACATATGTGGATAGGTAGATACAAAGTATCCAGGGATGGATGGGTATACATGGGGCTAAAGTGACTGAGTGAGAGTAAAGAGATGGGAAGGAGAATGAGAGGAAGGAATTACGGTGGAGTGAAGAAGGATGACGTGGAGATGGAGAGAAGGACGTTGGCTTCTTATGATGGATCAAAGTGGGAATCCCAGGTCTCCAAGTCATTCTGGTGATTGACTCTCGTGAAATTTTTATTCTTGCCAGATTTTCCGAGCCAACTCCTGTCAAATCGCACGATTTCCCGCAAAATCTGATATCTAATTTAAAATTTAGTAGCAAGGTTCTTAGCCTGTCGCTCCCGGACCTTCCAGCTTGTCTCCTTCACTTCTACTTGACTCATTTCAAGTTTCCCTAACTCCTTTCTCCCTTTCCTCTCGCCTCTCACAGACCCACCCGGCTCTGTCTCTCCCATGTATCCACAGCCACACTTCTTTCTCTTTCTTTCTCCCCTCTCGTCTCTCCTCTCTCTTCGCCTCTCCCTTTCCAACTTAATAAATTCAACCTCTCTTCTTCCCCATCCCGCTTATGTACTCGGCTTCCCAGGGAATCTTTCTCCTCCTTTCTTATTTCTTGTTGTCCTTAAGCGATTTTCTCCAGATCCAGCCTCCAGGCTGTGGCATCCCACAGCACTGTTGTTCAGCGGGTCAACCAACATTATGGGCACGTCCTTTTGGCTCTCACGTCACTTTCCCCAAATACCGTCTGCATTTATTGCCTCTCTCTTACGCTATTTTTCCCTTATTGGCGGCCATGTACGTATGTAAAGTTTATTTACTTTCACCAAGGTTAGCTGGGCGGAAAGCCCTTGGAAAAGAAAGAGTGATCGGAATAGTAGCTAAGAAATGACCGAATGTTGCACGGGAATGTTCCCCTGCAAGAAAAACTCATTATTGGGATTTGGAAAGGGGAAGATTGGTCCTGGCTAGTGAAATAAAAGGAATGCAAAGGGTCCATAGTTGGAGAGTAGAAAATAAAATGTTCAATTGTTTCACCAGCAAGGACTTGTCGAGGAATCAGGTCGTCTTCCTTCTTTGTATTATAGGATCTATATACATACAAGTAAGTGAACTTTGCAATTCTCAACTTATCTCTCGTGAATTAGAAAATGTGTCTGTTTGGCTCCGGTGCTTCGTACAAGAGGAAAAAAGCTCTAGAGAATCCCGAGGACTACTACATAGACGGGCCTTGGTTGAAAAAAAAAATCCTCATAGGACTTGCACAATTCGAACACAAGTGTATGTATAGACTTGAACGGAGAGAGATATAGAAGTGGCCCTGAGCTGTAACACGAAAAAGAAAAAAGACTCCTTCCTTCCCACTTCTTTTGCTCTAGCTCCGGCTTTGGATTCCTACTACGCTCCATGTAGTTCTTCTTTGCCCATCCCACATCCTTCCTTTCTCTCTTTCCCTCCTAGCTAATACTCCGACCCGTGCCGCCAGCCTCTTGACGGGGTGCCACTTTGGAGGGAGACGTACTATACGCCAAACGCTATACACCATACTATTAAACCAGTGAGAACTAGGAAGAGGTTATCATTTGATAAACTATGGTTTCGGGCTCGTAGGAATCTGCTAAATGCCATAAAAGTAAGAACAAAAAAAAAAATACTAGCGGAAGTTCAACATCCTTTCGTCGTACAAAGTGTAAACCCTTTTGTTTTAAAGCAAGCAGATTTTTTTTTGCCGGAGAATGATAATTTTCTCATTTGCTCTCCACCATGGTACGGATGTGTGGTTTTAGGGAAAGCTCTTTTCATCTCTGTGCCCTGCACTCAGTCCCATATATAGATGGGAAGTGATAATCAAAAATTCTACCACCAGTTCATAGGCATATGCATATGTATTGGAGTCCCGGAGGAAGCCGGTGTTTTTGTGAGAACGGCTAGGGCTGCCATCGGGATGTATTTATTAAGTAAGCTATGAAGCGGTTTGATAAAGAATCCTCTCTGTATTTCTCCCATTGGATGTGTCTCTCTATATATTCAAGCCCGGTGGTATGCATATGAGTAAGGAGATCAGACTGACGCAAAAGCCCCCCCGCTGCTGAGGATGAGTGCCAGGAGAAAGGAGTCACGTCAATTATCTTACAGCTTTCAACTTATTTCCTCTCCCTTGAAATTTTCATGACTCTTCTCTCCTTCTGGAATCTCTCATATTCACCTGCTATTTTTCTAAACTTATCCCATGATCCTCTTTCCCTGTTTTTTATCGTTATTATTAGTACTCCGATTTCACCGCGTCGTAAGATGACACTGGCGATACGAACAGACGCATCAAATCATTAAATTCACCAAATAATTGTGAACAGGTTTTGTAATGAAGATCAAGGAAAAAATTGCAGTAACTATCAGATCATGCCTTCTTGGCAATACTTACGTACATAATGTACATGTATGTACATATTATACGGAATTATTCCACAAGTAGTACCGTTGACTGACAGCGATAAATACGTTGAAAAGGGTTTACAATTCCGTCAATATGAAAATGTAAGGATACAATGTGAGAAAAAAGTGATTTGATTTCCCCCGTAACCATGATTGGCATTTGCATCCATTCTGCATAAAGGCACTGACAATTGCTGGAAAGGAAGTACGACTACCGCAGCTACATATTTAGATGCACTTACACGAGTTTCCAAACGATTGGCAGTCTCGCCACAATTCCGTTAACAATGGCTCCTCTGCGGGATGTCGTGGTATGTGGAATCCTACTAATATTCTCCAAACAGTTTTTTTCTTCAAAAGCAGTCCCAGAAATGAAACGTGCGATTTCCTCGGGGTATGTTGTTTTTATGTGTGCCTTGGAAGTAAAAAAAAAGCCTAAAAAGCACAAAAGTTCCCAAGTAGTACAACAAAAGCTACATGTCCTCCTTTCGTTAGTTTTATCACATTTTTACACTTTGCTCAACAAGAGTTGAGACTGTCAATGCCGGGAAGGGGCTTCAAAACATGTACACAAACAAGCGTGTGTGTGTGACTCTGTTTGCTTGATTGAGTAGTCGTCGCAGTCGCCCCAGCCATTCGAATACGAACATTACGTAGGGCAGACTCCTAGGAGAATATTATCGTAAAAAACAAGTGAATTCGTCAACTGCTTTCTCGCGCGCTCTTTTTTTCTCCTCTAGAAGATTGGTGAAGAATAGCGGAGAGACAGAAAGGAAGAAAAGGAGAGAGAAATAAGGAGAAAGCGAGGAAGAAAGGGAGAAAGAGTAAGAGAGAGAGAGAGAGAGAGAGAGAGAGAGAGAAAGAAAGGAAAAGGAAGGAAGAAAGACATTTTGTTGAGGAAGTTGCTCCAACTTTATAGTCGCATTTACCTCGTTGACTTGTCATGGACTGAACTGCGGGAGGAGATAGGGGGGCATATCGAATGTTAGCATTGTGGGGAAGGCCTATATACTTGTTTACGTCTTCCTTTCTCCGTCCCACATATGCATGCAGCACGTAGCCCTTTGACTGAAAGCTCCCGACTCTTTCTCAGGACCTTCTTTTTCTCCGTCTCTCTCTCTCTCTCCTGTCTTCTCTGAAAATGTCTACTCAGGAGAAAAATAGTTTGTTTTCACAATGTAAGTTGTGAGTTGCTTTTCTGGGAAGGACTTTCCTCTTGCCTTTACAAACAGGCAGACAGGAAGTGTTTTGCTATGACCAAACGTCGAGGAGAGCTCTTCTTTCTCCCTAGTCAAAATACATAAGCCGAGCCTTCGTGATTATTAGCAAGAGTTTCTCCCTCCTTCCCCATCAACATCATTTGCCTTCTCCATGCCTTCATGTGTAAGGAGCCGTAATTTTACCTTCCTGTCACAACTTGCCCACAAGATGTATGCATTCACTTCACTCCTGACTTGGCACTTCTCTTCTGCTTTTGTTTTCCCGACGTATTTCACCGATCTTGACCGAACTTGTATAAAGCTGTCTGCAAGGGAAGACATTGGAGATGGGAAATACGTCCAAGTCCAACCTGCCTCTCCCTCACTTGGAATTTCCTTTTCCTTCAGCTACGCCAGCTTATTCTAGACATGGCTTCTCTATCCGAGTCAACGTCTGCATTTCCTGCCAGACCAATCAAACTAATAATGAGATTCTCCACTCTTCCTCACCACAAATTGTCATATTTTGGATTTATTTCAGCTCCAATTACAGGAAAACAAAATACCCGTGTAGAGTTATTTATATGGAGGAAGCATAGACGACCCAGACGTTTCCTTCTGAGCCTCTGTCTCTCTTGTAAATCATAGGGAATTGTATCACCGTACATTGAACATCCGAGCACAGGAGTGACATTCAAAATGCAAAAAAGGATCTCTTAAATGCTTCTCAACGTGTATGACGAGGGACGCCTTTAATTAAAGTTAATGACTCGTCCCCCGTATGCATTAGCTTACTTATGAGCAAATCAAATATTAATGACGAGGAGTCAATTTCAGTCACGGCGCCCATCCGATTATCAGGGGAGGAGCTGAGAAGGGATGAAGGCACGATTCCAAAGTCCATCCTTTTCTATTCCAATCCTTGGGCAGATTGCTAAGTTTTCTGCAGTTAAGCCTTCAAAGTTGTCGTTGGAATTGGTCGGGAAGACGACATGAAGAAGTCGATTTTTCGTACAGGTCGCCACGTCAAACTGGTGCATTGATATACACATGTAAATACTAAAAGGCAGAGTGTTATGCAACTAAATTTACAGGATGCTCCGATATTAAAATGTATCAACACTTTCCCATGAATAAGCAACTGTTGTGACCAGAAATGCAACAAATGCAGTGTGTAATGCGTATTTACACGTGCATACACAGCACATGATTATGTTTGGAGGAAGACCTTATTATTGGATCTTCAGCAAAATACTAGCCCATTTTCTTTGTACAATGATTGTGCAAGATTAGTTTGTTGTTTTTATCTGGCCTGCTGTCGGAAAAGGCTCGACTGTTCTGGAGAGAAAAAGGAGAGGAGCAGTTGGCAAAGTTGTTTTGAGGTCCGTATAGAAGTACATGGAAAGGTGAAGTCAAAGAAAGGGAGGACAGGCGTGAAGTTCAGGAGAGAAAGTGTGTTGTGTAGAGATGAGCAATAATTGCAGGAGAAACGGAGGGAAAGCTTCACGTAATTGGAAGAAGTGTGGAGGACACAAAAGGAAGAAGGAGGAGAGGGGAGAAAAAAGAGCACTTTTTAAGGTTCACTCTTAAAGTGGTGAAAAGAAGTGAATACTCAAGTAGACCTAGAAATAAAGTAGGAAGAACAATCGGTATGTGTGTGTATGTTGAGGGAGCGAGGAGGTCTAGAGAGAGAAAGAGAAAGAAAGTCTTTATGTTGAGAAGTAGGCGTAGTAAAAAAAAAAGAAGTGGATAGGGGGAGGAAAATAGAGAAAATAGAGAAAATGGGAAGTGGAGGGAAGGTATATAAGGTTTTGTGTGATGAAGTCATTTGATAATTAGTTTGTGCAGGAGAGGAGTTGTTGGGTTAAATGGGCCGATGGAGTTGTTTTAGCTTCCTTCCTCCGGAGTTTTTAATCCCTCATGCATTAATGGGGTATTAAAGCATTTTTAAATAGGCCCAAGTCTTGGCTGATTACAAGGCTTAATTTCTCTTGCCAGCAGTGCTTGTTAATCCATTCCATCTCTCGTTCGCTCGTATTTTTCCTTGGAATGACACCCTTCTGAATACTGCCTGCTTCATCTTTTCCCTTCATTTCTCATCCTAAATTCATAGAATCTTCTCTCTCTCTCTCTCTCTCTCTCTCTCTCTCACTCCCATGGTCGCCCTCTCTGCATCTTTGTGTACATATGCACGGGGCTTTCTCTCGTACTTATGCACGCCAGTCTCTTCTACACACGTCCATCTCTCTCTCTATAAACGTATACATAATGTGAGGACCAAAAAAAGCGGAGGCAGTCTATACCGTCTCTGCTACAAGGTCTTCCCAGTATAGACAAAGTTAAAAATTATGGCCAACAACTACAACCATACTCCTTCATTAATATAGACCTTAGAACATGAAACTCTTCACCTCTCTAATTACTCCAACGCCCTCATCTTATATATTTTTTCCTCCCCCTTTTTCTGCCTTCTTGTCTCTCCCTCACTCACTTTTTATGCACACTTTTTACTTGACTCCCTTTTAACTCCATATATTAGACGCTCTCCTTTCCCTATAAAAAACTCTTTCTAACGCAATTTGTTTTCACTTACAATGTCCTCATATCCTCTTTCCCCTGTCAGGCCCTTCTCATGGTGGTACATACATTTGCCGGTCCCGTCCAAAAAAAAAAGGCATCGACCCTCTCGAACCGCTCCTTTTTTCTCCTTCCAACAAATCAAGCATAAAGGGCATGGAAAATATGCAGATTTCATGGCCTTATTTAGGACGGAGGTAATTGCATGTAAACTCCTAGTTTTTCCATTTAAATGTACGGTGGAGGAAGTTTCCCAATTACCACCTTGTCTGAGGTGGCGGTTTGAATGGGGGATTCCCCTCAGGTATATATCCAGCTGGGGTGTTCGGGACACAGGTGGAACACTGAAGATGACTCAGGGAGACCTTTTTTTCCCCCGGCCACGAACACGCACGGTAGGAAGAAAAAAGGGAGAGGGTTGAAGGTGGCCCCGGACAAAGGGGGAAAGAGGACAGAGCTGGAAGAGGAGTGACGAAAGGTGGAGAGACAGAGACAGAGAGAGAGAGAGAGACAGAGAGAGACGGAGAGAGACGGAGAGAGACGGAGAGACAGAGGGTGGATTCAAATAAGACACACTCCAACGTAACTGACTGTGAACCACGAGGGTTTGCTCATAATCACCACACGCGCCACAACATTGTCTTCGTCCAAGTCTCTCCCTACAATGCTCAAATGTAAAAATACATACGCACTTTGCTTTGCATGAGGAAAAATGACAATGAGTGTATTGACGAGAGAAAGATAGGTCGGTGGACGGTGCAGTGGGAGTACAAGTGGCTATTGCTGGATATCAGCTCTCTCCCGGTAACTCACCCACTCTTTCTCTCTCTCCCTCTCACTTCTCCAAATGAAAGGTGTCCATTTAATTAATGAAACGATTCCATGTGCTTCTCCTCTCTTCATCGACATTATTGGGGAATGATGAGAGTGTACACCCTGTCTCCTTGGTGGTTGGGGGCAGGGTTCAAGTCCACATGTGGCAGTCTGTCCTAGAGGTGTATCATCAAAAATCATCTCCTCTGGCTCCACGCGGAGGGAGTAAATAAAAATAATAATGCAAAAACAAAAGAGAAAAACCAAGAGCGTCGTCCTTTCCGAGTTCTCTCTTCCCCTTCCCTTCATGGAGAAGGAGAACGGCACGCAATGGACACACAATTATTTCACCAAAAAAAACATTATTATCACATGCTTACTCTTTAAAGCCTTATTTCCATTCCCGCTTTCCATCACCACCACCGTCATTACGAGCATTAAGCATCTGTAACATCTGGGGTGTAGGTTTTATTTTATTTTTTTAAAGAAATGATTTTATCGAGATTTCCCATCAGTAAATAAATTATATTTTTGTTCTTGTAATAGCAGATGGCATTGAAAAAATGGGTGCACTTACACTTCTTTCCGAGATCGCCAAGAACAATATGAATGGTGGTCAGAATGATGGGTTCCGGGGTCCGTGCATCCTCCTGTGTATGAAATAACAGCCCTAACCCATATTTATGACTCAAAGGCATACGTGGAAATTCGGTACGCAATTTGTCATGAGAATTGTTGATGGTCCCAGTTTTGGAGAAATAAAATTCAAATGCTACAGAAACACACCTATAATTCACTTTTATAATTCCCCTCAAGGAACTGGAAATAGAAAGGGCCACTTTTAGTTTATTATTTTTCCCTGTCTATTTGTATATAAGTAATAATATGTATAATAATTGTACTAATAATAATAATTATGTTAATGCATACAGTAAGAACACTATTACAATGATAATTGCGTACGACTTAAATAATTATAAATAAAATTAAAATTAAGAGTAATAGCAATTATTTTGGAATGGAGCAGTACATACAGTGAGGATGAAAGGAAGTCTGGAAGGGAGAGGGTCGTTTATGTATGCCGGATAATATCATTAATTTCTTGAACCCGTTGAGGTCGCTTTCTTAACCTGTTCCTCCTCTTTAAAATGTTTCCTATTTTTCCCTCGTCTCCCCCTGTTTGGCTTCCTCCCGTTCGACTAGATACACTTTTGACGTAGTTAACAGGAGACCATTAAATGTGGGCAAGGATGTACACTGGGGAATGACTAATTTTTTTTAACCCAGTTTACTACACGATGTACGTCCAGTAAATAATAAGCAGTAATAGTAAACAAAGGTAGCAATTAAATTTGTTTTGCAATGATAATGACAAGAATGAATGTATGTTAGAGTGGGCATGTCAGTATTTAATTACATAATATGCAGGTAAAGGTATCGGATTTTTTTTTAAATGTACATTATTTGACTTGTTGTACCAGGATTTTACATACGTCCACAATTATTTATACTGTGGTAATAATAGACTTTATACACATAAGCGACTGTCACTTTTTTTTGTTTCAGCAGCAGTCTGATATGTTCCATTCTTCATTTTCCCCTTTCTTTTTGTTTTTCTAAATTTATTTCCATTGATACAGAAGAATAAATACTTATTAGAGAGCTTATATAACGTACAAGTACAGGGTAAATGCATTCGACCTTTCTCTCACCACATTCTAATTTTTTTTATCAGTTTTGAACATGTACACACACGACAACGTGTACAAGTATGGAGGAATAATACTTTTTTTCATACCAGTACGAGTAACAGTGGTAAATGACTTATTCTTAGGCATCCATAATATTTTTTTTCTTATATAAAATCATGAGTCTTCTCAACTTTTATTATTACTTTTTTTTGTTGTCTGTGCATTATGACTTGGTTGCTTATCCGATGATGATTATTAAATTAACTTACGATTATTTTTGGAACATGACTTTACATATGTGGGGGAACCTTTATCGTTTCCTCCTCTTTGTATAATAATTACGGCTTTTTAATTCTCCACTCGCTTTACTCTATTAGACTTTTTGCGATCCCTGTCTTAATGGACTACATTTTACGTATGTTGTGTACTATCTCCGTCTCTTTCCCTCCTTACAAATGTACATAATTACGTATATATGCGTCATTGGATCATCATCAACTCATATAAAACATTCAGCAACAGTTCCGGACACACTAATTGAAACGAGTGAATTCTTAATTATTTTTTTACCTACATAATTATATCCGTACTTTCACCATCCGTCCAATGCACCAAAAAAACTGACATACATACCGTCCCTTCTGCGTCCATTTAGTAATAGGCATACAAATACATCATCAAAAAAGGAACAGAGAAATTAATTGTCGCCTGGCGTCTCTTGTGGAGGGAAAACAAGTTTTAAAAAAATTCATTGTAAGCCACCATCAAATTGTGCTTCCACCCAAAAGTACTTAAATTCCGAAGGAGAGAGAGAGAGAGAGAGAGAGAGAGGCAGGCAGACAGGTAGGAAGAGATATTGACGAATAAGAACTAATTAGTTCGGCGGAGCAATCCTCTCAGGTTATATAGAAAAATGTTGATGTGCGGTTGAGATTGCTTAATTTAATGACAGTCACTTGTCCATGGTTTTTAGAAGTCTGAAAGCCTGACTAATAATTGAGCATCCGTGTGCTATGAAAAGTTGATCAGCTATTAGAAGAGCGTAAATATTACAGCAACCATTCTCTCTCGCTCCCACTCTCTCTAGCTCTCGCTCTCTTTCTCCTTCCTTCCTCTCTCTCTCTCTCTCTCTCTCTCTCTCTCACTTTCTCTCTCTCATGGCCTTTTTCTTTCTCTCACCGCCTCCCTGTGCACTACCAGAGACATAAATACAACAACTCATTAGCCTCTTTAGTTAGGCTGTCAGAAATGTGAGCTTTTCAAAAAGTAGGTTTTGTACACGTAGGAAAACACTGCAGTAGTCCGAGCAGCGAAATGAGTTGATTTTTCGACAGAGAGAGAGAGACAGACAGAATGAGAGAGGCAGAGAGAGAGAGAGAGAAAGGATTGCATCTTAGTGTGGTCGGGGCTGGTCGGCTGTGGTGTTGTGTACTCGTGATTATTGAATCTTTTTGGGGGGGCGAGCATAGCTAATGAGGTGCTATTGTTTGATGCCTGGCTAACCCATTACAGTTGTCCCATTACAATAAATTCTACATGCTAATAAATTAATTATGACAAGATTCCAGGACGATTCCGATGCTTTCAAGTAGTAATAATAAAAGCAAAGTCGTTTTCGGGGTGTGTGCACTATTTGCTTTTACGTAAAACTTGTTAAATGTCAGGGATTAGTGAAAGAAAACCACAAGAGAGAGAGAGAGAGAGAGAGAGAGAGAAAGAGAAAGAGAGAAAGAGAAAGAAGTCAAATGATTGTTAGAGGAGAACAGAGCCCAAAGAGTGGACATTACAGTCATCAATGAATCTTTTATTACGACATTCTATACAAACATTTTACTTGTATCTTTCTACAAATACTGAATATCTCTCTCGCTCTCTCTCTCTATTTGTACGAGTACACAAGTGCTTTCCTAAACCACTCTACGTATTCATGTGTCGGCAGAAGTTTGGTGGGGGGAGAGGAGATTTCCTATGCTAAATAGTCCCTGTTTACTAATCAAATTTATAAGTAAATGAGCAAATGGAAAGGTTTTCTTATTACACATTCATGCGCCAACGGAGCTTTCTCCTCAGCAGAGACTCTTGTGCCAGAAGACGACGCGTTGAACGGGATTCTTGAGTAGACCAAGTGTTTTTGTACAGATTATTATATGTATATTTCTTTCTCTTCCCTCTCTCTCTCCCTGATTGTTAAAGCCTATTATTGCTTTCTCTCTTCCTCCATCTTCTTCTCTACTAGAGGCTAAATAATACATGGAAATTTCATCCTATACGTCTAATATACAGTAATTATTTTTTGGTCCTAGTAGTAGTAAGTAGTAGTAGTTGGGGCAGTTGACTGGATTTGGATGATTGGAGTAATTAATACAAGAGGACAAAAGTTACGAGCCCTTTTTCTTCGAACATTTGTCTCTTTTAAGTAATTGCTGAGCACATCCGCCGTAATAATCATCTATTTTTCAATGCCCCTCTTTAACCGGTGGCACAGAGGCAGGAGCTCAACGAATATGTATCCCGTGCAAAATTAAAAGCTCCGAGCGGCAAAGGACTTTATTTCTGTACTTGTTCTGACAGTGCAAATCAGGTTTACTGGAGATGAGCAGTTTATGGAGCAACCCAAGTACGTGGATGCATTAGTATACATATTCCTTCGGGGAAAACACTAGGCAAATTCTTTATTCACGAGTTTTACAAATTATTTAAAAGAAGGCCTTGCACAAGTGATGGGTTCCTCTTCCACTGTTTGTTTTACTTCCTTTGAGCTTTCAATCCTTAATACTTAAACTTCTGGTTCTTTCAATTAGAAGGTACAGGAGTAATTATTGTACAAAAAGCAGTAATAGTAAACGGTGGACTTGGCTTCCCACGGGGAAATTTACCAGTGGAGAAACAAATCTGTCCAGCCATTAGGAATGGAGAAAGCCTTTGTGCGAGTTCAAGAATTCTCCTACTAAATAATTGTAATATTGATGATCCAAAGCGACTAATGGTTGTAACACATAATTAAGTATTTGCAGTAGTAATTAAATGGAATCACAGCTCATAGTGGATGTGAACACACGGAAATTATTTATTTTTTTGCACAAATTGTCAGTACATTGTGTGGGCAAGCCTGCCAACCAAATACCCGGGTGCTTCTTAACGGAAAGTCGTCTCTGAGGGGGAATTGTGAGATACTAGCAGGAGAAGGACAACGGAGAGAGCATCATCGTCAGGGATATGCGCAAGTGACTACTAATCGAAGGGTAGCTTGAGCTAAATAACTACGTGACTATATGTATTGCTAAGTGGATACCGAAGCTGTCATCTCATCAATCTATGCCTTCGCTCTTCATCCTTTAAATCCACTATTACAGTAAATGAATGGAGTAAAAAAATAAACATCGCCTTGTCTCATATCAAGAGCATGTTACCCTGTGTTCGAGCTCAGTTTCTTTCATTCTACGACGGTAAAACAACATCATCGGCATCAGCATCAACAACCACAGAAGAATTGTAAATATGTCACTCCCTTTCCCCCTTCATTTTCCATTTAATTTTTATTCAATTCCTAGGTACGACTCACACAAAAATGTCTATTCCAATGCTCTGCCTGACTTTGTACGCTCGAATGAATCAAATGGCGTACAAAGCCTCTGCAGCAGCTCACGGAGGGAGGACGTGCCTTCAAAAAATCTCCTTCCGCAAGGCAGCGGATTTTTTGAACCCAACTTTCTCCTAACTTTCATATGTCATTAGTTTCCAACTATGCTTTCTTTCCTTGTTCGCTGTCATCACTCCAAAAGTTGTAAACATTTTGGTGGGGGAAGGAGATAGAAACCAAAATGATAAAATAACCTGTATTCCCTCCCATTCGCATAAGGATGACCCTTTCACTCGGTGGGGAGGTGAAGACAATAAATGGAAAGGTCAGGCAATAAGCACATTTTGTTTTCAAATATTCCAGGAAGAAATTCTGGAACTTTTCTGAATTTTGTATTTATGTAGGAACGTCAGCTTTTTTGCCGCAGGCACTCTCTGGAGAAGAAATATTTCTTTGAGAATTTTATTACGTGCTTCCGTCTGCACACAACGTGCTCGAACAGTTTTTGGCTGACAGTGATGTGCTTTAAATATCACTTATTGTACTATGTCACATTTTTCCAGCATATTAAAGGGGATTTAATCTGCTCATTTTTAAGGTAAAAACGGTTAATGCAGCAACGAAATGAACAAAGCAGAACCTTTCTTTTTTTGAAATTTATTAATGCATTAACTTTCTCACGTTTTATTAGAAAACTAGGCGCCACTTCATTTGTGTCTGCTTTTAAACAAGATTAAGAATGGTACTTGAGAAGAGAAATACTGAGAATACTGAGAAATCAGATAATTATTATTCACTATTCCCTATTCCGACCTATGTATAACGCATCCCTTGGTGGTATTCGCACCAGAGATAACAAATCCTCCCTAATAAAACGCCGTCTGTTTCTTACTTACAATTAGCTATTACCCATTTCTTGGTCGTGAAAATACCTATGTACATAGATCAAGCATAAAAATCAAGTTGGTTGGAGAGTGACACAAATCATTTAGTCTAAAGAAGATGTTGATTGAGTGGCAGCGTGGGTTACTCCGCTGAACAGTTGTTTATTTTAGAAATGATACCGCCTGCTGTTGCCTTCCGTGTTTTTTCCGCTTGCCGCAAAAGTGAAAGCTAATACACGAAAAAAAAATCTAGCAAAATATAAATAAAATATGGGGATTAAATACTGACTTAAAAGATATGAACGAGGTTTAGTCCATGTGGGCACCATTGTGCTTGTTTATCGTAACGGTCCTACATGTAGACATTTGCTTAAGTAAGTACTCACATGTTATTGCTTGGTTTGAGCTACAAAAATGGATACTTTTCTAATGAGCAATGATTCGCAATAGCCGCAGTGTGACCTTATCTTACACGTAAGTTTTTTTAATAGTCATGTACGCGTCTACGTATTTTTGTAACTTGAAAATTTCTTTGTTTGTTTAACCACAGAGAATGTGGTTATTTTTCTCAACTAATTTTTTTTAATGTTATTAAATCTTAATTTTTTACAGTAGACACTTGAGGTAAAATATATAACACTTCCCCAAACCAAAAGCTACTTGCTACTAGAATAGGTTGATTGTATTTATTGTTGTTGATGACGAACATGGCGGAAGTTGCTATGATTCCATATGTATGTGTACGTGGTCATAATAACGAGATATTAGAGGGTCAGGGGGGAAGTCAATCAAGGAAGGAATTATTTATGACTTTGCTCTAGGGTTTCTTTTTCTCCCCGTCCTTTTTTAGTATAGAAAAAGTGGAAAGAAATAATACCCGTAACCAGGTTTTTTGGGGGTAAAATGAGACGAACAAAAAAAGAGAAGCCTATGATGCCCAGGAAAAGGTGGGCATTTTGTTTCACCATATTCTTATGACTTATGTACTTTCGTGTATATATGTATTTATCTATATATCGAGGCTGAAACACACAATTTGATCATTTCCACGTAACCTTGATACACAAAATGATCAACTACATTCCTCCCTAATGCACAAAATGATCAACCTACAATTTACAGATTTTCAATTTAGCCCTTTATTCAGGTATCGAAAAAAAATTTGCCTTCGATCCTCCAAATTCAAGAAGTTTCTCTTTTTTAAGCATGAAGAATAATAATTTCCGGAGAGATAAAGTCCGTGTCTGCTGTAAAGCATATTTTTATAGCATTCACCAGATGGGGGTGTTTGTAATTAATCACTTGCAGACAACGTTGATTGATGTTTGCTAAATATTTTTGTGTTTGGATCACTTGTAAATTAAAAATCTATTATTATTCCCAGAAAATTTCATAGCTGATTGCTTTCACAAATTACTGATTCAAAAGGTTTCAAAGAATTTTTAGCGTTGAAATACATACAAATATGTATGTACAAAATTGTTTTTTTTTAATTCTCTCGTGAATACCAAAAAAAATTCGATGCCCAAATGAGCGTGAAATTGAAAATTTATAAACTGTCAATTTGTGAATTTAATAATTCTGTGTATTAGAGAGGAATTTCAGAAAGTCATTTGGTGCAATAAGACGGCGTGGAGGTGCCCGAATCTTGTACTTCACCCTCGATATGTATATATCTATGCACTTATTGTAATAACTTTTTAAAATAGGGTAAAATTGTGTCTTGAACAAGTTTTACCCCAGAAAAAGCGGGATGTTTATTTGATTAATGTTGAGCAGCAAATTTCATCCTTTTTTGTTTCTGCCGTTGATTGCAAAACCAAACACGGACCACATTCTTCTTGAGATCCAATTTCTCGGCGATGGCGGCAATTTTCTCACCCGAAGGTCGCGGCTGGACTGCAAAGTAAGCTTCCAGAGATCGCTTCTCCGGGGCGGCAATTGACGTTCGTTTCCTCTTCTTCTCCCCGGCTGGAAGGACATTTGGAGCATCTGGATCTCTTCGTTTACTGCGAGCTTGAGCCTCGGCCTCTTCCAACCACGCTTGTAGTATAGGCTTTAAAGCTATCATGTTGTTATGACTAAGCGTCAATGACTCGAACCTAGCAATAGCGAGAGAAAAAAAAAAGAGTGAGAGGATCAGAGACAGCCTCAGAGGTGAATCGCCACGTCAATCTCTCCTAGACTTCCTCACTGAGTGCTTTATTTTCAGTTCGAAATTGAAATCGTACTTGAAATTGATTTTTCATGTCGGCATTTGGGCGGAACTCGAACTGGATTAAAACACCAAGTAGAAATAAGTACCAATTTCAAGTTTATCTAATCAAGTCCCAAACTGAGTACTCGAAATAGCAGGAGTTAATACGAAATCCAACTTACAATTGGTACATACTCGCGAATATAAATGGGATTTCAATTGCGACTAGTAATCCAGTTTTTTCTAGATCAAATGACGAGGGACATTGTTTGCTAAACAAAAACAGCAGCTTTATAGTTTAGAAGACAACCAAAATCGAAAACGTAATCCAAAAGTTAAAATTAATGATTTAAATTAGTTTTATTGAAGGTTATAGTTTCAACAGGAAAAATACTCGTAATTGAAATTGGTTCTGGACTGAGCAATCAGAAATCCGAACTGGACAATTTAAATAAGGGAGTACTTAATCAATTTCAAGTACCTTCCAAAATCCCGATTTATCAAGTATGAGTGCCTGACCAAAAGTTTCCAAACTTGAAATTGAACTTGGTACCGAAATTGATAGTGGAAAATTGGACTTGAACCAATGAGGAACTCTACATCTCTCCCGCATCATCCTCATTCCTCCACTCATTCCTCCCTTCTGCCTTGGCTGTATACGTGTGAATGACAGCAATGGGAGCAAGTGGGCGAAGGAAAAAAGGGCTCACTACATGTCTATATACATATTACATATATCTCTATACAGACACATGAATGTAGATCTACGTGAGTGGCCGAGGAGTCAATTAGAGAGAGGGAGCGTAAATGGGAGGAGATGGGGAGAGAGAAGGTGGGCAAAGAGACAAGGAAGGGAAGAGAAATCTAAAAAAGGAAAAAAAGGAGACAACTTACCTACAAATGGTGCTTTGGGACAGAGCACCAACACCAGGGAGTTTAAGATTGGCGAGAGCTTTGCCTACATCAGCCTGCGTGACTCCTAATTTGATGCGACGTTGCTTGAATCTCTCTGCAAAAGCTTCCAATTCTCTAGGGTCAGTGTCCGTGTCATGCATGCCGACAGAAGGGTGGGGGTGACCTGAGTGCGGGTGTCCATGAGGATGAGGGAGGGAAGGGTGACTGGCCGCCGCTGCCATCATTGAGTTCATCGCTGCAGAGTGCGTGTAGACGGATGAGGGATGTAACTGAGCATGACTGTGGGCGTGCGACACGGAAGTTGACTCGGCAGTCATCGGACCTAAGCTTGTCATCATTGTGGTCGACGAGATGGGATCCAGCATGTCCAGGCCGTCCATCCCGGGATGACCCATCTGACAGAATCCAAAACAATCCTACCTCATAATCAGTCGTCGTCAAATCAGATCCCCACAAGCTTCTACTAATACTACTCCCTCCTTCCACTCCCAAAGATCAACCAAGACATTAGTCCTCTCCATTATTTAACTCCCTCATTTCTCAAATTGCGTCGCAGCTCTCATGTCCATTGGCCCACACAAATACGACAGAATAATTGGAAAACATCACTCTGCATTCCATGACTAGGCCATGACTAGGTTAGACGCCATTTGAATTCAATTAAAATTCTTTTAAGTAAACCTTCATAGTTAGGCTTTCCTTTAAGACAGTAGATGCTAGAAGCATTCGGTGCGAAGGAAAAATCAAAGGTGAGTAGTAAACACTTATAAATATATTCAGAACCCCATATGCTTTTGAGTAGCTCGTGATAATGACAATCACAGCTGTCAATCTAAACGTCCTCCGGGTTAATGTTTTTTGGAACTTTACGGGTCAGCATGAATAATTACGCAACTCAATAAAATCCTAGTATGTTTGCGAATAATAGCCGACTGCGCTTGAGTTTCTTTTCTCACTCCTTTTTGCTTACAGGAAAGGTTACGGTTACGGGATAAATATTAAAGCTATTCCCTTTATCCTATTAAGCATTTACAACTTGCTCTGGTTTACAAATTTATGATGGGGTGCATTGGAAGAATCAGATCTGATTATCTCTGTGGGCCCTGTATTCATAACTGATTCAATTCCTGTGCACAGGAAATATGTATAGTCAAATAAAAAACTATAGACATACGAGTATGTAGCATGTATCTATGCACATAAGAAACACAACTATACATTCATGTAGTGGCTAACCTTTTCCATAAAAAATAGCAACTGTATAATATGTTCGATTACTTTATATGTACTAGAGCTATCCTCGCAAAATGTAAATACCATCAATGGGTGAAGCCAGTTCTTGAAATCACATATCTGTCATCGTACATAACTGCTCGTGGACTGGCATAGTAGTGATTAATGACAAAAAATTTGGCAGCCTACATTTCCCACAATCAAAATGATAATAGTGTTCAACATTATAAGAATCATAGTATGTCACATGAGCCTGATTTATTGTTTAATTTTTCTTTGGCATTGTTGCATTTTCTTCATACTTTTGTTTTTGTAGTTGAAGTGCTTTCATTTATCGCTATATATTCTCATTCTCGAGCAATACATAGGATATGCTCAGTAGTCTAGTGAGCGATTAAACTTTTCATTTTAATGTAAGTAACCTAATGATTCAGATTGAAATACATGATTTTCATCAAATAAAAATGGACGACTGGGCCACCCTTTCCCTATCTTCACTTGGACTCCCGTCTGCATTGTTTTGCTACAACTTATAACAAAGAATCTGCCTGCGGATCCTGTAATTAAATATTTTCGACTGTAGTTAATAATTTATTTGCGGGGAAAAAATTTGATCTGACTTCCCTATTTAGCTCCTTGCACTTCTTAATCGATTAGCAATCAGGGGTTATGGGCATACGCAAATCACTCAAATTTATTTGAAATGGATATCAAGAGCAATGTGTGTGTACGTTCTAACTGATTGACTCATTTCATCCGTTATGATTCAATCGCTAATGCATTTTTCGATAATTCAGAAATGAAAATTGTAATCAAATTGTACAAAATCCTCAGTAATTCTGAGCATTCTACATGTACCTAGAAAAATATGGACGTAGCGGAGCCTTTAGAAAGGATATGCTACTGGACTATTTAAAATTCATTCCAATCGTCATTAAATCAATTTCAAGGAAGAATTACTAAAACGAATTCCAGGGATGTGGACAGACTGGTTGTATTGATCATTCTTTGGGTGGGAGGAGGTCGCTTAACTTCGTTAAGCGAAGAAGGAATCGATGAAAAAGCCGTGCGGCATTGTCAATAAGAGTGTACGTACTAATTGGAGTCATGTATACATATGTATTAGAAGAGAACTTGTTGAAATGTTGAAGAAAAGAGTTGATAAAATAGGGACTGGGTGCAATAATTGTTTATACACATCAACTGACCTGGTGAGGCCTGGGGTTGTGACCCGGATGAGGAGGTCCCATGCCAGGATGGTACATCATATCGTGTTTGAGTTGGGGAAGGCCTGAAACAGGTGGCGAGGCTCCAGGGTGCTTACTGATATCTACCAGTGCTTCCGCTCGACTCAAAAGCCCATCGTTCAAACCGCTGAATAAATCACCCTGCCCGTTGAAAATCAAACAAAATCCACATAAAATACAAACATCATCCACATCCACATCAAGCTGCCCTCCGGCCTTCACTTATATGCACGAACTCATCTTTTATTGTCCACATTTTGTGGTGTGTAAACTTTTCATGTTTTTCTACTGCCATTTGGCCATAAGCTCCTACAGCCTACCAGCTCCCCTCCAAGGAACTGACTCTTCTCTAAACTCCTCCATTTCAATGAATTCACAATGCAAATTGACAAAGTCTATATGCACACACTTTTGCAGCCATATTTCATTTTTGTGGCAATCTCTTCTCTGGCCTCTGGTGACCGGACCGACAGCCGTAGCCACCCTATCCAATGCTTCCCATATTTGAAGCCTATAGATGTGATAGGAGAGCCTATGAGATCTCACAAAAGACCTTCCTTTACTTTCAATTATACGGCATTTTTTGGCAAGTGGAAACTTTTTAAGGGGGACTTTCATTTGGTTTGCTTCCGTAAAATAAAGCTAATTCAGCGTAAAGGTACAAAAAAAACCTTATGATCTGTTTGGAAAAAGCAGGCGATGAATAACTTGGATCCCAAGAGGCACCAGACAGTTTTTGTTCATAGCCAGAGCCGGTACATACTGTGCGTGTATTGCATCTACTTACGTCCAAATGTTTGATCTCTGCTCCCTGATTAGCTTCCCCATAGCACTGGAGGAGAAAAGAGCATTGAGTCCTCATGGAAGCGTAAATGAAAAGGGGCCAAGGAGAAAAAAGCCACTGGATTTGAGGAGTGAATACATAATATGTAATTTTTTGGGTTAGCTTTTGTAGCTTGTGTCTGTAGTAGAAACTATAGACTTACGTTGACAGAGACGTTCAACTCCACAATCCCAATCATTGTCACTGGAGAGTCTTAGGCTGCGTCAGGACGGAGCCGCGTGTATAATGTGTCAGCTGTCCTGGAGGGCACACGCGTGTGAGGGAAACTCTCGGGCCTCCTCAGCCCTATGTCCTTACGCGGGTATGGAGACGCAGAAATTTTTGCAGGGCGAAGAAGACAATGAATTGAAGGAAGAGAAGAAGAAGAAGAAGAAGAAGAAGAACAAGGTGAATTTATGGGGAGAAGGAGATGAAGCAAGAACTAGTAGCAGTCTTATGGTTAGTAGCAGTAGCAGAAGAAGAAGAAGAAGAAGAAGATCATGGTGAAAGAAGAGAGAGAAAGCAGCCATGTGTGTTGGAACCAAAAGGGGCAATAAAGAAGGCGCAGAAGGGAGGAACATTGAGAAGTTGCCTTCCTTTGACCCGTCATCAAGGGAAGTAAGGAATCCACTGGCCACCAAAAGCTGTTTTTTTTTATCGAGACAAGGGTTTGTTATTGGGAAGGAAGAGGAAAGGCGGAGTGTGTCGTCTTTCTCGTCCCAGGAATGTGGAAATGTTTACGGGAAAAGCACCACACCAAAAGTTGGGAGGATATGTCAAAACGTATGTGGGGAATAATCGATACGAACCTACTACAGTTTGCCTGCCTCTTGGCTTTCACATCACGCAAATTCATGTTTTTCCCCCTTCTCTCCGTCTCTCTGTCTATGTCTCGCTCCCTCTCATTCTTTCCACTCACTTCACTCTCTCTCTCTCCCACTCTCCCTCTCTCACTTGCGATCCGTCGAACACTACTGCAAGGAGTAAAGTGGCAGTGGTGGTGGAGGACTTTCGGAAATAGTTTTTATATTATCTCCTTCCAAATGTACGGCAGGAACAACAACAACAACTTGTGCATACATTTGCTTCTTGGAGAAAAGAGCGTAACTGCAGTTGGGGGTACGTAACAAGTTTTTGTAGGTACATTACCGTATTAACTACTGGGTCGATAACAGCAACACCAAAAAAAGGGAACCTCACAAAGGAAACAGAAGAATTCCTTGTCTCTCAACAAACACACAACTATATGCAACAATAAGAAGCGCAAGAGTTACAAATACTTACTTATTGTTATCACCAGCCTCCAATAAAGCTCACATAGTAGGCTCACAAAAAATTACTGCTCCATCTCCTTTTCCTATTTCTCTTTTAGGGAGGAGAGACATGCACGTGGGTCGAAAAAAAAGAGTCACTAGCACAGCACTCTGTAATTACCTGGGTTAAAGATAGCTCAAGCAATACCAGTAGTAGCTGGAGAAGGAGAAGGAGAGGAAAGCCAAGAAGCCGAAGAAGAAGAAGAAGAAAAGCGAGACAAAAGAAATGACACTTGCTGCCTCCAAGACGACGCCATTATCATCTCCCTTCCCAATACTTTCCAAGGCACCTCGCCTATGGAGCTCTCTGCCCCTTTTCCCTTTTTCCTCCTTCCCTCTTCTCTCTCTCTCTCTCTCTCTCTCTCTCAGTTCATGTAATTGCGTTCAAATGTATATAAAGCTACATTTCCTCTCCGCCTCCCCCACACAAATCACACAAATGTATAAAAAAAAGTCTATAGAGGAAACTGGAAGTTCACTCATCTGTCCTTGTTCTTGTTTCCTGTGAAGACACAGGCGACTATAGGCCTATGACTGGATGTGATACTACGCTACGACTACTGCTACCACTGGGAGTAGTTCGGCCACTCCAGCGACTCCTCATTCTCCAGCTACTCCTCTCGCTTTCTCCCTTTCTGGCTGGGCTTGGGAAGGAAAAGCACAAAGGTCCTTTTTTCCTTGCATGTATAGTTATACACACATACACACATTTATCCTTCTGGTCCTCCTCCTCCTCCTTCAAAACCCTCCATCGTTTCCTACGCTCTCAAAAAAGCCAACTTTCCAACGTACATAAATACATGGCTACATGGAAGCACACGGACAGTCAGGGACAGCTCGTGAAGAGCTGTATTGTCAGCGATTGCATCAGGTACCTCTATTAGACTCAGCTCTCTCTCTCTCTCTCTCTCTGCTTTCCCCTCTTTCTCTCTCTTTCTCTCTCTTTTCTCCTGCCATTGTCCTATAGCCACCAAAGGCGTACCTAAAGCCATGTATATCTATATATATGAATGTAGAGGTCCTTGTAGAAGACAGAAGCTCGGGTGGACAGCAGTCATGTCCGTCCCAGTGAGAGTACACGCTCTTACATATGCGTCCATTCCTCCTCCTCTTCAGCTCTACCAGTGTATCATTGACCGCAGCCACACAGCAAATTGCCAAGGAATAGCGCGTAAAGTTTACCCAGGCCTGTACCCAGAGCCTACACATGAAAGAAATCCTCCCCTTCTACCCAACATACCTATACATATGTATCCATATCCCCCTCAAGACGAACCGGGAAGATACTCTTACAATTATTACTCTCCCTCCAACCTCTAAACCAGTTTCAATGGGCTTCAATCGAGATCTTTCTCCCTTTTTTCAGATATTTACGACACCACTTTTCCCGCCGAGGGTCCAGACTGCCCTGGACTTGGCCATATTCTCTCAGCCAAAGGGGCTCGCGCACGCACCTTATCCTCCCAGTGGCTCTCCACTACCGACCTATATAGGCATACCTTCCACTTGCAAGGAAGGTGACATGTACAAGAGAGGCTGGTAAAAATCAAATAAGAAGAGAAAATTGTCCTGTCCATTTCAGTTGAGTTCATTTCAAGTTGAATGAGTGAATGTATGTATTAAAAGGAAGGGGGAGAGATTTGTAGGGAAAGGAGAGAGAGAGAGAGAGAGAGAGAGGAGGAAGAGAGAGAGAGGAGGAGGAAGAGAGGGAAAAGAGGAAAGCGAGGAAGCCAGAGTGACGACTGAGGACAAAAGTCGTTAAGTTCATAGAAGGACAGAATGGACATTGTGTGGGAACTTTTGTGAAGACACCCTATAGCGTTTTGATGGACGATTATTTCTACTGGAGGACCCGTAACCACCAACTTGACAAATGGTTCTTAAGACCAGCCATTCATTCCCTTGTAACTTTTGCCAAAGCTCCTTTTTTTTCTTTTCCTCTCCGTCCCATTTGTCCAATTCGCCCCTATTTATTGTATTTACGCGTCCAACCCCCGCCCGCCACTATAGCACTTCAAATGACTCCACAAACTACACGACTACATACTGATTCCCAATTGCTTACTCGTCTCCGATTTCTTCCTGTGGCACAAATAATAATAATAATAACAATAACATTCTCTCCAACCTCGCCTCTTGAACGGAGCAGAGAGAAGATGGAGCATTCCTCCTTCCCGATTGAGGCAAGTGTCTAAGGTATAGAGAAGATCCCGAGCTGTATGCTCCGGCAAAACCTTGTAATAACAAATGAGGACGGAAGAGGAAAACATAGATAAAGTATGTCGATAATTCTTTTGATGGAGAAGGAGGAGGAGATCCATTACAGATGATCCAACTCTCGTAAAAGCATCTTTGAAAGAAAACAGGATTTTCTTTCAGTCCTACAGAGAGACTGCAATGGAAAGTGTGTACATGTGGTGGAGTAGGAGCAGAGAGACGGGAGACGGAGAAAACTCACTTCACTCTCTCTCTTTCTCCCTCTCTCTCTCTCTCTCTCTCCCTTGCTGGCCCAGGACAATTGATTGAATTTCAAGGGATGACAAGCTGGTGGTATAGAGAAATGCTCTTTCTCCTTTAACCAGCCCTCGACTTACTTAGGGGTCTCTCATGCTCCGCTTTTTCCTTTCACGCCACACCTTTGGATTGCGAGGAAGAGAGAGAGAAAAAGAGAAAGAGTGAGTGAGAGAAAGGAGGAAGAAAGGTTTTAAGAAAGCAACAAGATTGAAGTGAAATTGAATTTGAGGATTCATTCATGGAATCAAGACAAATCTTGTGGAGGATCGATTTCTCCCTTGTCACCAGATGCTCTCCTTCAAATCACTCACCCGCAACCTTCTAGTCTTCTTTTCCATTAAACAATCTATTTCCTTGTCTACCACTCTCCTCCACATTCCCAGCACACTCACATATGGATTTGATCCGTCTCTCTTCCCTCTTCCTCTCTTTCTCTCCTCTCTCCTCTCACTCTCTCTCTTCTTCCTCAGCCATCCTTCCTTCCTCCTCACCAGCCCACTTTAGTTACAATTCCTTGGTCTTGTCATTACAATTATGACTGCTCCACAGTGACTTGTTTCACACCTGTCTAAAACCTGCCAGAGCCTTCAGGGAAGGCCATTCACTTGGTAGGTCCCCACTGAAAAAATCCGAATATCCTACAAGCTTTCCCTTCTTACATCCTATATTGAAAAAAATACAGAACTGATTCCTTTTTTGTGTACGAATCATCCGTGAAGGCACATTTTCATGTCTGACTCACAGGGACAAGAGAAATAAAAATCGTCCCCAACAATTTTTTTTTAAAGCACACACTGGACAATGGCATTACATTTATTATTGTGAGAATTGCTGGCTCATGAACCACGAGAAGTACATATGGGAAACGTCTGTACAGGTTCCCCAACTTGTGCGCACAAAAAAAAACCACATGGACACATGCAATTGAATTGAAGGATAAACAGAGAGAGAGAGAGAAAAGGAAGGGTGATTATAGGATTTAAGTACTGGCAAGTTGAAAGTATGTGTGGAAGGGATTATAGAGAGAGAGAGAGAGAGAGAGAGAGAGAGAAAGGAAGGTCGGAGATGGAAGGGAAACGTGCACATGATGGAGGGTTCAATTGAAAGGCTCACTTGTACAGTATGTGCTCTGAAAAAACGGAGGGATTGGGTGTTGTGTGGGTTGGTGTGTGAGATATGATGTCATGTACAAATGATGGGAACGGAGACAGGTTGGCCCTCAGTAGAGTGACAAGTGTAAAGTGTGCTATATGAGACCCTCTAATGATCTGCCTTAATAGCCTGTTGGAAAACCATAATAATTATTATCATTCGTCCTCCTCTGTCTCTCTCTCGCCCTATCTTCCTCTCCACCGAAGAAACTTTACTTCCCCGCCATTAACATCTCAAATAGTTTTTTATTTATTTCCTTCACCGCCGCCCAACATGCAATGTGGTCGTGAAGGACACCGGAGCGCTTGGGACAGACAAAAAAAGATGTTTTCCACCCAAATCCCGGAAAGATCCGCTTTTATTTTAAATCCTGCTTTCTGTAAATCATGAATAAAAATCACGGCTATATTTTCAATTACCCCGAGGGATCGGTAGGTGTAAGGGATATAATTAATTTTGAAAAACGCTTTTTCAAGGTTTCGCAAGTCTTTCAGAGCTAGCAGAATGCCTGTGAAAAAGAACCTGAGGATGCCAAGAGCCTTGGCGGGGTAAGGAGCTAATCAGTGTGTTTGGGGAAGGAAAAATGCTCAGAATTGGACAGCTTCTGAGGTGAGATAGGTTCTATATAGCCACATATGTTCCATTCCCTGCCCATTTGTTTGTTTGAGCAGTCCCCTTCTATTCAAGACTCATGCTGTGGTCAACAAAGAAAAAACCACACCCCATAAAACACATGGATGCATACTGACCCTTTGTAGTCCTCTTTACACCTCAGTGCTTCCTTTTCACAGGAGAAAGGGGAGAGAGAGCGAGGTAAAAAGTGTAGGGCAAGAGGGAGAGAATGACTCGCCTTCCTCACCGACTTTGCCGGGTAAAAGGGCTACAGATGGTGAATTGACTGCTCTTTTCACTAGCTCTACACATGTATAGGACAATGGATGGCATGGGAAATGAAATCAATGAAAAATAAAAGAATTAATGCCATGTCCGGTCTTAGAGTTCACTCTCCATTTGACAATGGACAGGTTTGGAAGGCGCAGGTGAAATATTCTGGTCCGGGCAAAATAATGCTAGAAACAAGATTCCCAAGTACGTACGAGTATCCTTCCTGATTGTTAAAATCCTGCATCCTGAACCCTGAATCAGTGGTCAAAGCAGTGTCAACTATACGTCCCTCTAATGGTATTGTTGTCCAGTGTTGAGAGGATCTAATTCTATATAATATTGTGTCGGAAGCGGCTGTCAAAACCTTTTGGCTTTCCTGGCACACGAGCTTAGATGGGGGGAAATGCGATAATAAGAATACATACATATATACTCCTGTGGATTAAGCCTGCGAATATATGATACATATATAGGATTTTGTGTATTACAAGTGCACGTGCTACTTCCTGACAAGCCTCCGGCTCCCAATGCCTTTCTTACCAACGGCTCACGGACGGCTCCGGACTTATTACAGCTCCGACCTGTGCATGCTGTGTAGGACTAGAAAAAATATTGAAATCACCGTCTTCGTGTGTGGATATTACGTAGGAGAAAGGCTCCAGGAGAAAGAAGCAGAAAGGAGGAAAACAATTTAGGAGAGCCTGTGAATATTTAACGGACGGCCAACCCCCAAGACTGGTGAAAATACGGGGCTCTGGAAACATTGGTCCAATCATATAATTTATTGCAATAATTGTAATAGTAATTGCTCTCCCAGAACACACACCTGCAAGCTCTTTCAAGTCTTGGGGCAATTAAACTCTGTTAATCACGTAATGAATCAATCACTACGTTGTCTCCACTCCTTACGTCAACATACTATTATTCCATTATTTGTCTCCACAATTCGACACATTCCAAGGGAATCCAGTAATATGAGAGAGACATTCATGTTTTTCTTCTCAGTGTTATCGCCAATGGACGATAAAATGTACTTTCCGGATTCATTATATCCCTGCAAACCAAAAAGGATTCATCTCCTTCCCAAATGCAATTCTAAAAGCGCAAGGACGCATACATATTTTGTAGAATATTTCCTCTCGATTAACTTGTCGTCTCTATAGGGCCGCTTTTTGTATGGAAAGTCTTGGAGGGGGCAAGCGGAGTGATTTCTGAAAAGTGAAAGACCGGCAGTCGTAATTAATTGCTAACGTACCCTCATTTCCCGCCCAGACGACTTCAACTGTTTGTACAGAAAATGTGATGTAAATGACAATCAATTTCATAAGCAATCCATTTTTACGGCTTTGTAATGAAAAATGCACACAAAGACTCCTTGAGTGCGCCATTCATTAAATGTGTCTACGAAAGCTCTAACCTATGTATCTAATTACTCCTCGGATGATCAGAAATTTCATCATGAAACCGTCTGTCTCCCACCAAGACCTTTTGGAGCCGGGTTCTAATTCCCAAATGCAATTATCTGTCCCTCCAACGTCTCCAAGTTTTCAAAATCCACTACTTACGCTGGACCAGCATAAAAATGTACATATTTACATGGCAATTTTTGACTTGGGAAGATTTAACAAGGGTTCGAATATGCCGTATAATGGAATGGGAAGCTCGATAATTTGTGGTGATGACTGATTGCTCCGGAATTCCTGTGATACACCCCGTGGAAATGACTGGAGTGAAAGAAATGATTAATTATGTAATGGCGGCTAAATCAATGGCTTTTTTTATCTGGATCCATCCTTTGGCTGTCCCATTTTGTACTCACTTTACCTTCCACTTTTCACTGACCTTTCTCTTTGAGGCAAGCTCCTCTTCTGAATTTTTTGTTTGAATGATTGCCGGAAATGTGTGCCGATTTTTTTTCTTGGGGAAGGATAACACTCGTAAATGTCAGGAGTAATTGGTGGTTACGTGCGTAAAGCCAAGTGTTGATGTTTGTATTGACGGAGTGTGGGAATTTATTTCTCTGCCCCATTCACCATAATGAGAGAGTGGGGCTCATAGATTTGCCGAGGGCATAAAGGCCCGTGTGGCGGGTGCCCTTATGATTCTCGTCGTATGTCAACGTCGATGTAAGGTGTAAGGCTTTGTATTGGAGTTTGTCCCAAAGGGCTATGAGGACTGTGAGGGACCGGAAGCCACTCGGTGGGTGGCAAGGTTCATGTGACTTGGCAGGGATTGAAGTCACTTGGGCACTTCCCGCATTTAGGCGCGTGCTATTGGATGGGAGAGAGGAGAGAGAGGAGAGAGAGGAGAGA
>JAQGBT010001554.1:0-30875 GCA_034698585.1 Disparrhopalites patrizii | reverse complement strand
CTGCTGACTCTCACAAGCGTTCACGGGAAGGTCAAATTAATACTTCCGTTCGTTCATCCTTCAAGGGTATTTTATAAGAATATTTTTGTGGTTTATTAATGTTTCCACAGTTCTTTGGAAGAGAAGGAAGCGCCAGCACAAGACATTGAAGAATTACTGGATGGCAATATCTGTCGATGTACGGGATACAGACCAATCATTGATGCGTTCAAGTCCTTAACGACAGACGGTGACTCGGAAGTTGAACCAGGAAAATGTAACTCGTTCTCCAATAATGTAAGCTACTTTGTAGCGACCATTGAGAATTTAGTCAGGCTTTTCCTAACAATGGGCTATCCCTAACAATGCGGCTATTCCTAACAATGCATACAATTTTCGACGCAGGCGGTGGAAAAGTTACAAAGTCCCTCAAAGAGCACAGATGAGGTCCAGGTGCTTCCAGATGAACCTCTGCCGGCAGATATTCGGCTCAAATTTCAGACTTCGGAAGAGTGGATTACCCCAACTAGTGTCCAGAAGGCATTTGTAGCCGTTCAGCATTTCAATAGTGCAGGAATGAATTATACGTTTGTGGCCGGAAATACTGGAACTGGTGTCTTTAAAAATCAAGGACCGTACCAGGGCTTCATTGACATTCGCAACATTCCTGAACTTGCCGTTGAAAGTCTGGATAGTAACGGAATTACTTTGGGAGCGGGGCTGACTCTGAGTCAAGTTATTGAATTTTTACAGAGGCTATCCAAGGAAAATCGACAGGGATTTGAGTTCGCTCTACCAATGGCGAAGCATATTCTAAGAGTTGCGAACACGTCAGTAAGAAATGTGAGTTTGCTCAATTAATTTTTATGTATGCAATATGTATTTTTGACACGATCTAATACCTTAGCTTCATTTTGCAGGTTGGGACGTTAGCAGGTAATCTCATGTTGAAGCACTATCATAATGAGTTCCCCTCAGATCCTTTCTTGCTCCTGACGACGCTAAACGCCACACTTACGATAAGTAATTCTCTTCAATAACTTTAGTAGTACAACATTTTCATTTACTTCTGTTGTATGGGTACAAATGTCTATTCTTGATTGTAGTGTCTGCATCGTCTCAACCTGAAAAAATAGCTGTTGAAAATTTGTTAAATTTCGATATGAAGGACAAGATAATTGTGAGCGCTCACATCCCAATAGCTGATCCCGGTCACAAATTTAGAAGTTTTAAGGTACTTATCCGATTTCGATGGTACAGATTTATCCTGTGACTTGTACACTTTCTTACTCATGCATTTGCAATGCGCAGATAACTCGTCGGTATCAGAACGCACACCCTGATGTTAATGCCGGTTTTAGCCTTAACCTGTCACAAGACGGCAAATTTACTGTGACAAAGAAGCCTAATATTGTTTTTGGTGGTATCAACGCTTCATTTGTGAGTTATTGTTTTTATCTCTGCAGACTCAAAAACAATTCTACCTTGACAGTGAAATACAACATACTTTATTCGTATCTTTCATTTTCATCTAATCAAATTTTGTTTTGCTATAAGTGTAGTTCAAATTTCATTTGAAAAATGTCAGATCCATGCTTCCAAAACAGAAGCTTTTCTTGAGGGAAAATCTTTAAAGGATGTCTCAACTTTGTCCGGTTTAATGGCTGCTCTCAGTCAGGAAATTCAGCCGTCATTTACGCCCCCCGATGCTTCCGTGGAGTACAGGAAAGGCTTAACACAGTCATTACTCTACAAGGTAACACCGATGGTTTTTCTTTCAGTGTGTTTGGTATCATAATTCTAGTTAATTCATTACCGAAGTGTCTCTCGTAGACTGTGCTTGGTATTCTGGGTTCGAATGCATCCTCACAAAACCGAAGTGGGGCGAAGAAAATTAAGCGAGGGAACACTAAGGGTCGCCAGGTATACGATACGGATAAGGACTTGTGGCCATTGAATAAGCCCGTCGCGAAATTGGAGGCAGTGGCCCAATGCACAGGTACTATTTTCTAAAATGCTCTACATGTATTGAATTGATACCCGGAACATTCATGAACCATACTGATGAACATTTTTATGTTAATATTTTTAATATTTGCAGGTGAAGCCGTGTACATCAGTGACATTCCAACCCAACCAAAAGAACTGTTCGGGGCCTTCGTGCTGAGTACTGTAGGAAAGGCTGAAATTCTATCCATGGATGCGACGGAGGCGCTGAGGATTCCAGGGGTTGTGGCCTTCTTACAAGCCAAAGACGTGCCGGGGCCGAATAATTTCATGGTTTATCAAGATCCCGAAGAGGTTTGACAATTGCACATTTTATCACTCTTTTGTCTATTTCTTAGCGTACAGCAGACCGAAAAAATGCTTCCCAATTTGTCTTTCAAACGGCTAGATATTCTGCTCCGGGAAAGTTATGTATGCTGGTCAGTCCCTTGGAATGATCGTGGCTGAAACGAGGGCTAAGGCATTCGAGGCTATTAAGTCAGTTCGTGTGTCCTACAAAAACATTCAGCCGCCGTCATTGGAACCAGTTTTACCAGAAGGCAGCACATTCGATGAGAGATGGCGCAAATGTACTCAGTTATACGATCTAGTCTCTGGTCCCAAAGGTGAATCGCTCATTAAGTTCAAAAAAATACTCTTTGCTCCTTTAGATAAATTTAATAGTTACATAACCTAAAATTATGAAAATAGGGGAGAAAATTGAAGAGCCGACTTCAGTGGTTGAAGGGGAATTTCGTTTTGGTGCTCAATACCATTTTCACATGGAGACTCAAGTGTGCCTTTGTGTTCCCGAAGAGGATCACTTGAAAGTGTTCACTGCCACTCAGTGGATTGATCATACTCAAGCGGCCATATCTTCTGCCCTCGGAATTCCTAGCAATGAGTAAGTCCTTAATAGCAATTTTTGAAAGTAATTCCCCGGACATCTCTAATGGCTATACATAAATAATGCAGAATTCGCATTGAAGTCAAGCGTATTGGAGGAGCGTATGGCTCCAAGATATGTCGGGCATCTCACATCGCCACAGCTTCTGCTGTGGCCTCTCAAGCCACCGGAAGGCCAGTGCGAGTGTTCCTAGATTTGCAAACCAATATGGAGATGATTGGCAAGCGGAGTCCCTATATTGTCCAGTACAAGGTAATTCATTACTGGGAGAATTATTAAATCAGTTTTAATTAGATAATGATAATATACATATATTTAATTATTGATACATTTGATGCTCAGATTTCAGTGAACGACAAAGGACGAATTTTAGGCTTGAAGGCTGCCGTCTTTGCTGAAGTTGGCTCCGTCATCAACGATGCTGACATTGACGACGCAATTAAATTTATGCAGAGTTGTTACGATGTCACAGGCTGGGAAGTGACTAAAGCCCAACTGACGACAGATAAAGCTCCCAACACATTTTGCAGGGCTCCCGGTAGATAAACGTTGCTCTAATATTAAGGAAATCCATTGACGGAAAATTGATGGTCGCGGTTTTGCTTTTAAAGGAACTTCGCAGGGCATTGCCATGGTGGAACAACTCATGGAACACCTTGCATTTCAGTTGGGTAAAGACCCCACGGAGTTGAGAGAGGCCAATTTTATTCATGATGGCTCTCCATTGCTTGTCCCGTACAGTGAGACTGAGAAAACATTTGTGGGAGAGAATAAACTTTGGAAGATGATTACGAGGATGAAAAAAGCTGCCAATTATGATTCACGGAAGCAGTTAATTTCCAATTTTAATAAGGTATACTTCTGTAGACTCACAGAATCCTCGTAATGGTATATATTTTCGTCATATGTATATTGACATTTATCATTTTTGTCCTTAGGCTAATCGATGGAAGAAGCAAGGACTGTCATTGGTTCCGATGAGATATCATTTAGACTTCCAGGGATACAAGTACCCTACCTACGTAGCCATCTACAAGTACGACGGCAGCGTTGTTGTTACTCATGGTGGCATTGAAATGGGACAAGGAATTAATACAAAGGCAAATATATTAAATTGAATAATTTTTGATGGTCCATTGCATGTTTTTCTTGCGGAGGGGGATATGATTTTAAACGAAAAAGCTATTGAAGTATTTATTAAGTACAGGAATTTCCTGGAAGGTTGATGAATTAACGTTAAAAATGTGTGTTTAGGTGGCTCAAACCGTCGCTTATATGTTCAAGATTCCAGTTGATAAAATACGTATTACTGCGACCAACAACATTATTGGGGCAAACTCAGATTTGAGCGGCGCGTCCGTGACCAGCGAACTTTGTTGTTACGTAAGTTCAGAAAGATGTGTATGGTCAGATTTGCATCTCATTGAAAATTGAATAGGTTTTTCCACGTAAAAAATGTTTCACAGGCTGCCACCGTTGCGTGCCAGAAATTAATTGATCGAATGAAGCCTGTAAAAGATCAGATGAAAGACCCAACTTGGGAGCAACTAATTGCTGCTTGTGGGAGACTTGCCATGGACTTAACGGCGTCGCACTTGTTAGTTCACGAATGCATCCCACGATCCCACAACCAAACTTAACCAATTTTTAATTTCCGTTTAACTAAGTCCGTCCGCTTTTAACAGGTACACATCCGACGATCCTGTGAAAACCTATGACATTTGGGGGTTGACGCTAGCCGAAGTTGAGATTGATTGCTTAACTGGTGAATACAAGGTTGTATTTTCGTGTAAATCGAACCCTTTACATTAAATGATACTACACCTTATGTAATATGTTTATGAGAAATTCCCTTTCACTGTATAATTCTTTCCGGAATACTAGATAAATCGCGTTGATTTAACCGAAGATGCAGGGAGGAGCTTGAATCCAGAGGTAGACATCGGACAAATTGAAGGTGCATTTATGATGGCAATTGGCTGGTGGACTAGTGAGAACCTGGTTTATGATTCTGCCACTGGCAAATTACTCACCAATGGAACATGGGTTGGTCTAGCAAATTTCACATTGGCCCAAAATACTTATATTATGTAGTTCACACTATTACTATGAAGCTTTATTAAGCAATTCGTGTGTTGATCTCAGGAATACAAACCTCCGACGGCAGCAGATGTTCCGGTAGATTTGAGAATAACTCTTCTTCGGAAGTCTCCGAACCCTTTTGGAGTACTCAGATCCAAGGGTAAGGCCTTCATATTATTATGTTCCCAGTATTAACTAGGTAAATCCCCTTTAAAAGGTGTTTCAAAAGCTTAGAGAAGCTTTGATACTTACCGAAACTCACTTTCAGCAACTGGAGAACCTCCTCTGTGTATGGGTATATCTGTATTTTTTGCCCTGAGAAATGCCATCTACGCAGCTCGTGAGGCATCAGGAAACACCAAATTTGTACAAATTAGTAAGTTCCACATTCAATATATTTATTTAATTGATCCTCTGAATTTTTTTTCGTAATTTGTAATGGATTCTTATTTAATCTAATGGTTGCTGTGTACAATCTAGACGGCCCTTTAACTCAAGAAAAGATATACACCTACTGCCTAAGCTCGGCGGATCAATTCAGCTTGTAATCCTTTTTTTGTATACTCGGTTCAATCGAGATTCCAATATTATACTCAGGGTTTTTTGTCAAGAATATTGTTATGGTTAATGATTACTGATACCAATGATGCACCTCTACATTATAAAATTTGAACTATGTACATACATATTATATTCATTGTCAAACGTTCCTAGTTTTTGGCTTAAAATAGTGCAGTATATTTGATGCAAAATGAATGTGAGACAAACAATAAATTGCTGATCCATTTGATTGTTATTGGTATGATAAAGGAATAACGGAACAATCTGACATTTTAATAATGACGATTGCATTTACGCTGTTCTAACAACCGTATAATACTATAGGTTCACAATAGTACCAATATCTACATTATGTCTTCATAAAGAAGGTCGACGTGTTAAAAAGTCAGGTTATATTCAAATATTTATAGCTCAGTACAGAACTATTTATAAATTATATGTACAGAGAAAAAACAACGGAGTAGAGGGTCAAAATGAACACCTTAAATAGCTACATGCCACACAAAGCTTCTAAACGCCTTCATTAATAGACAATCTCCTCTTTCCTTTCCCGGGCTTCAAATGAAGTAGATTACCCATTTTATTGAGGACATTATGATCTTTATGTTTCGTCCCGCCGGCCGCCCCAGTTTGGTGGGTCATCGATTCTGAATGTCTTCGCTCCATCTCCTCCGCGGTCATCCTCTGCCGGTGCGCTCGCCACGCCCTCTGGATGATCACCGCGGCGTTGTGTTGCATTTTCCAGACGCGCGTCGACGACACAATGTCCAGAAGCTTCCGTGTCGGGAATTGCTTCCTAAATTTATGCTCCATTTGTTCTTGTAGCTACCAGCAAAATCCAATTGATGAATTTGTCCACATTTTACAAATTTTACATATAAAGAAATATTTTAAAATCCGTCGCTTGGGCATGTTATAGGAGTAGTACTTTGCGAAATTCAGGGTTATCATCAATGTGCCCCAACACATGCTTGATCAGTGCGTGCAAGATGTCCAGACAATGGATCTTGTTCCCTCTGGCGATGGGGAGATTAAATGCCACGATTGCCACTATATTGGGTCGGGGAAGTCCCAGGGGAGGGTCTAAGCTGGCCAAAAATTCCGACAGCAGATCAAAACTAATAAATTGTGTTGCTTCTGGGTCGTACCTATTAATAAAAAGAGAAAATATAACATCTAAATGCTCAAAAACATGGGTAGCTATACAGTCATTCAAAGGGGAAAGTAATTCGAAGAAATAAATGAAAGTAAAACCAAACCTGGACCAACGCAAGTAGAACATTTCTAGATCATCTTCAACAATGCCCACCTCCTCTTCCCGACTGGCTTCCACGAAATTCTCCAGGATGATGGCTATGTACATATTAATAACGATGAGATAGCTAACCATTAAATAAGTGACCAGGTACATGATGGCAAAGCGCTCGTTGGCACATTCAGGTTCGCCCCCCCGACCACATTTGATGTTCCGGTAACTGCCACATAATGGCCTTATGGGCATCATTGCAGTTAGAACATCATTCCAACCCGCTGCCGTCATGATTCTGCCAATAAAATTCGATGAAGCATTCCTAAACGCTTAAGTTCATACTCCACAATTTGACTGTATGTATGGAAGACTAGAATGTCAACAACGAACCTAAGCAACATCATACAGCTTCGGAGGAACGTGTCAAAATTGAACACTTCGTCAATGGCTCCATTCTTGGCTATTCCCCCAAATAAAGCCATGCCCAGGATAGCATAAATAAAGGTGATGAGTGCCAGGAGCGCCCCTATGTTAAAAAGCGCCGGCAATGATACAATTAACGCAAAAAGAAGCTTCCGTATCCCTTTGGCAGCCTGCCCAAAAGCAAATAAGCATACAAAATAAAGCTTAGGCCTTTAACCCAACCAAAGTGAAATCAAACTTATTTCTGAATAAAGTAGGGTACTTCGAACTTTGATTAGGCGCAAAACCCGTCCAATCCGAAACACCCGGACGATACGAAGCATTTGTGGTGGTAATGGCAAATTTCCTCCCAGCTCTCCGAGGGCCAGGGACAGGATGGAGGAAACAATGAGGAAAAAGTCGAAGACATTCCAAGGAATTGTAAAATAGTAGTGCCGAAGGCCCACTAGTTTTACTGCTGCCTCTGCACACACAATACAATAATTTTATTTAATAATTAATTTTTTAATGATTTTTCTTTAATGATTTTATCTTTTAGCTAATAATCTTACAATTAGTCAATTCAACATCCAGCTAACAATAAGACTTCATTAGGGTCGAAATTGAATGGTTAAAAAGTTTTACCAATTAAGTAAACGGTGGTGAAAAATGAATTAAGTCCGGCTAGAATGTGGACGTACACATCCCGCTGATTGTAGTATTCAAAGGCCATTACAACCATGTTGAGGAATATCATCATGAAAATGGCGATTTCAAAGCTACACAAAATAATAATTTTTAGTTGCTGTGGGTTTGACCAAGAAAAAATATGGTTGTTTAAATTTTTATTTAAATTTTACTCCTAATTTCATTACCTTCTGGACATGGCTACATCGTAGAAGAGAGCCAGAAACTGATTACTTGGTGTCTGAATCACCTTCCTGGGCTTTTTCCTCCCGAGTTTCTTCATGGCCATGTAGTAGTGCCTTTGGCTGGGCGTAAGAAAGGCCTCCAACAAATTCCCTTCGTACTGCACAGCAAGAAAAGGGTTCAAGGGTACAACGGATTTGAATCACAGACACCATAAATGAAGAGCTTCCCAACTCACAATCTTTTTGTACCTTCTTCTTAAGCCGATTAAAATTGTCGATGATGACGCCGATGAACAAATTAAGAGTGAAAAATGCACCAACAACAATAAAAATAACGAAAAACGTGTAATAGACAAAGCGCTTGTCCCGGGATGGCTGCTGATCCACTTCCGTTGAGTCCACCCCCGCCGCCATTGCCTCTATCCAGCCTTCAAAAGTGGCCTAAATGTATTTTAATCATTATGTACTATTCACTGGGATAATCTATACAAATGTGATTCCTGGATCCTCCAAGTACATACTGAAAAACGTCTAAAAATGCAGGAGGGAATACTTACCACTTGAAAGAGAGTTAAGTAACCCTGGAGGACATTGTCAAAATTGGGGTACTGATTGACCCACGAATATTTCTCTGTATCGGCACAGCATGCGTGCTTGGTGGGAACATCCTACTTTATATACAAAAAATCATTCGATTCGAATTTATCGAATTCTGCGATGATCAAGGGCGGTGGTAATTACATGCGTTTTAATGCTCTCACTCACGGTAGCATCCACCGTGGCTCCATCCGTATTGTTGACACACTTGTAGAACTTCCCTTTGAAGAACTGTACGCCCATAATGGAGAAAATGAGCCAGAAGAGCAGGCACACGAGTAGGACGTTGAAGATGGAAGGAATGGCGTACATCAGAGCATTGACAACAATCTACAAATAATTAGTAGCATATTTTAAGCATCTCAAAAAAATAATATTTTTTTAACACGAGAACAAATTTTTAAAGTCGGAAGTATATTATGTAAATCGAATTTTACGTTGCCCAAACCTTCATTCCTTGCCATCGGGAAATGGCCCGGAGGGGACGAAGAGCCCGGAGTGTTCGTAGGGCTTTGAAAGCCGAGAAATTGGTTTTTGGTCCGTCCCCACCTCGTCTCCCAACCCACTCGAAATACCAAGATGTCAAGCTAACCTGGGAATAGCATAATTTGGTCTTAATCCTGATGAAATAACAGATAATTATTAGGTCTCCTCCAGTTTTGTACGTTTTCCATACCGCCACCACAAAAAAATCTAGGACAGTCCAAGAGGACGTGAAGTAGGTCCATAATCCCAGGGAATACCACTTGAGGAGCATCTCGATCACAAAGATGGCGGTGAAGACAGAATTGACATAGAATAGGGCTTCTTGCAAGAATGGCTTGTCATGTAGGTAGATGTCCTCGAAAGCAAGAGTGACGCTGGAGGCGAAAATTAATCCTAGGATAAGCCATTCAAACAATGGATGTGAGACGATGCGAAGTGTGAAGCTCCGCCCTCTGTTCCAAGGTGACCATCGGACTTTCCGGATACAATTGCAACACATGCAGTTGGCGTTGTAACACTTCTTCGGAATACACACATCCGGTATCGTCTTCTTGGGTCTGTCCATGCTTAGGGTGGACTATCGATTTAGTAGTTAACATACATTACATACTTTATGCTTTCAATTTGTTCTTGATGGTTTTTTTTTTACTTTGGATTTCTTTGTTTTACTAATAAATATTTTACATTTACATAATTCATCCCCTGTTGGGGAAAATTTTACTTTTATTTTTTACTTTTACTTTTATTGTTATTAATTGCATTGGCTATATGCTTCGCATTTTTCGTTTGTCCCGAACTCTTGCATTTTGTATTACTAAAAGTGCTAAAATATTGACAGATGTTTTGAATTGAAACCACAAAAGCTTACCAAGTGTCGTCTGAGACCAAAAGAGCTTTCCCGTTTCAAGGCACTCACTTTGGATTTGGCCTTCGTGGCATTTTCCTGTCTTTCCTTCAATTTCATTTTTTCTATCAATCTCTCAGCCACAGCTCTTCTGTTGAGAGAAATTACTTTTCTTGCCACCTTGTGGAAACGTCTCCTTCCTTTCCAGTACTTTACCCTCTACCACAAAAAAAAATTAAATAATGAGTTCATTATTCATTCACTCATTTTCACTGTGGTCTTTGTTGTCCTTTTAAGCTAGACGAAATGATAAGCAAAACAAACTTAAAAAAATAAATAGAACTCATTAAAAAAAATTGCTGCCCTACTGTTCCATCACCGCCACTGAGTACATCCTCATTGCTGTCGTCTTGAACATTCGAACCTTTACTGATCTTTGTCATTAGCATGTGCACAACTTGTTTCAAGTGGTGGGTTTTTCCCGAAGCCTCCAGTTCTTTCTAATTTAAAGGAATTATTATTATTCGTTCCTTCCAACAAACGTTTTCAATTAGTACTGAACTATAGTCCTCCAACCCGTTGTTACCTGTCTTTGTGCATTTAATTCCTCGGTGTCGAAACTGTTCAGAAGCAAGGCCAAGAAGAGATTCAGAATAATAAAATTCCCCACTACCAAGACTGGCAGGTAGATGAGGAAACATTTGTACTGCAATCAAAAGAATATTGAAAGCATTACAGTATCGAGATTTATAGAGATAAATACATTATATAATTATACCCAGACTTTAGAAAGAAAAAGGTACAAACATAAATTAAGGACAGAGAGGAAAAATGCAGAAGTAGAGAGAAGGAAATTACAGCGACAAAGACAACATACCGATATACACATAATCTGAGAAAAAGTTATACAAATAAAGGGAGAAAGTGCGGAGAGAAAGACGCCGAGAAACAAAATACAGAGATCGAGAGAGAATTACAGTGTAATAAATAATATTAAATATACATTTTAAATAAATAAACATTCAGCTCGTACCTCAGAATTCGAGCTAGTTGTAGCTTGTATACATTCCAACAGCGGTTCAATCCATTCTCCACAAATGACACGGAAAACCATCATAAAGGAATACCAAAAGTCCTGCCAGTTCCATCTAATCTCAAGATTACAAATAATTACTCTAACAAAGCCCAGAAGTCCTTATGCTCATCCCGTATTAACATATTTTTTACGCTAATGGCTCAATTTCGTGCCTTGGAAAATTGGAGGGAGCCTCGCTGGCCTGGAAGGATTCGAAAGTGTAGTAATGCCCAACAACTTGAAGGCCCAGAACCGCAAAAATGTACAAGACAATTATTAATACAAGGGTCAGATTTCCTAAAGCTCCAAATGTGGAAAAGATGATGTTGAGTAGAACTTTCATGGTTATCCACGTCTGGGCTAATTTGAAGACGCGCAACTGTTTTGAAATTTTTTCAAGAAAAACCTTGCTTTCATTTGTCGCCTGGAAAAAACAATATTGGAAATTGCCATCATGTTGAAGATGTCTTGGATGACTTACCAAACGGAAGGACCGGACCACTCGTAGGACGTTGGTTTCCTGAACAGCCGTGTCCACGATGCTCATAATAACCACAAATAAATCAAATCTATTCCAAGCCGAGTAGAAATAGTCCTTTTGGAGCGCCAACAATTTGATGAGAGCTTCAAATACGAAAACGACGGTGAATGTCTGAAATAATATTTGGGATTATAAAGCGCCCTTTGTACTCTTAGATGTGCTGTACAGCTTTTGGGGATATGTGTACATTATTTCCATAATCCAGAAGTAATTCATGCCATTTGGGTTGCTGGTGATGCTCACTAGCTAAAAGCACGGTGTTGGTGATGACACAAATCATAATGAAAACTTCAAACACCCAAGAATTTACTATCGGTTGAAGCCTTTTTCTTAACATCCTCGTTAGCTTCCTCATTTTACTCTGATTCACACGCTCACCCTGCATGCTCGCCATGCGTCCTATTTTACGATTTAAAGCTCATTAAATTCACACGAATTTTAACCTGAGTAAACCATCAAACATGGGAAGATTACTATGTATATAATCCCTTCAAAACAGGAGGGAAATATGCATGAGCATACCCGCGAGAAGTTCCGCAGTTTTGGCTGATCTCGGCATGATGTTCTTGTCGAAATCTGACTCCCGTTGTTTACTGTCCAACGTCCTCTGTGGAAAAAACGATCATGCAACAATCATTTTAATAGTACACAATTCTGGCACAGAAAAAAAATGCTTGCACAACAATTATCTATGTACTTGTGAACGGGAGGAGTCTCCTTTCTGGAGCGGAGGGGAAACCGTGGGAGAAATATCCGTATTAGAACGTGGAACGGACTCCAAATGACTTGACGTTACTGGGAAAAACCAATCCAAAAGGTGTACGTGCATCCTCTTTTTTTAATATTAATTTTGTTTTGTAGGTCGGTACTACATCTTGCTCAATTTATTGGGAATTGAAAAATTTCGTAAGTCCTATATACTTGATCGGGTTCGGCTGCTGGCGGAACTTCCATCATCCTCGCCGCTTCCCGGTACATCCATTGAGGCACGTCGCCCCAATAAAGTCATGATGGCCTCGTGAAGATTGACCTTCCTTTTTTTCATCCCTTGTATGTGATTTGCTTCCTCTTCCTCTGTAGACAGAAGATGATCATATGGGAATTTTTATGGACTCAAATGTGGGGCAAATATAGTCAGTTACGAACTATTACTTTCTCCATGCCATTATTAAATTATGCAACACTATTAAAGGATCTAACGTCTGGCTAACGCTGCTTGTCTCAAAGTCCGAGCAATCATTTCTCGCTCCGACGGCGTTCTCTTCCGGTAATGAGTCATAGCCGTCACTTTCAGCTTCACGGGGTCATCGAAGCTAAATGTGGACTTGGTCCTGTGTAAACTTAGCCTTTGCGTTTTTGTTAGTGGCACCTGTGCATCCCACAATATATTCATTTGAATCCCTATTTTTTTAGTAGTTCAGTAAGCCAACAATAAGGATAGAACATTGTGGACGAAGACATACAAATGACCTCCAAGTATACTTCAATAAAACAATTAATTGTTCCGTTTGTGCGGATATGCCAAAACATTTCACACGAATTAAGAGCGTATTTATAGGTAATTGTAGAGGTAATTCTTCTCCCTTTATGTTCGTCCTGGATCATGTAGTTGATTAAACAAGTGTGTCTATATACCTGAGTTGCTTGATGAAACTCTTGCTCATAACTCATTGCGACTACGGCCAACATGAGATTGAGAAGGTAGTAAGAGCCCAGAAAAATCACCATGAGGAAAAATAGGACGGAGAAAGGGGTCGTGGTGGAAATGACCTAATTTTGCATTCAAAATTAATGAGTTCCTAAAAATAAATAGTCTTATCTGGAGTTCATTTAATTTTTACCCACCAAGTCATACAGCCGCTCCCAGAAGTCCAAGGTAATTAGTTGGAAAGTGCTGAGCATGGAGCTAAAGAAATTGTCGAAACTTGTCCAGCCATCGTCGAAGTTGTCCCCTATATTTCCAAGACAAACGGTGGGAATGACTTCTCCATTCTCGACGGCATTGCATGGTCTAAAAATGGCAGGGGCAGAATTATTACAATAAATAACATATAATATTTCAGTAATTTCAGTTTAAAAAAACTGGGAGTAAAGTACCTGCCGTCACCGAAAATCTCGGAACTATTTCCACAGGGGACATACTCATCCTTGGGGTACATATCCTTCCTCTTGATCCAATTTTTGGAATCCTGCACCCATCTACAAAGACCTTATAGCCTTTTCATTGGACAGTTAAGGTGTGATAAAGGGTTATCTTAGCAAAAAACAATCATGTACCACTCACTCGTACCACTTGTGATCTCTCTCCGGGTCCTGAGGATCAATTTGATCTTCCAATTTTACTCTCACACATTTTTGCTTCAGCCTCCCCATGAAAAATTGCATGGCTAGCAATGCAAAGATCATGAGCACAAATAGAGTCAACGCCATGACTTCCATCAATTGCTTCACCGAGCTCAGGAGAGCGTTTGTCATCATTTTTAAACCTGCATAGTAATACGCCCAAAACAAAGTTGCTGGAAAATCCTTTCAAAATCCGTCCAGTCAAAATAAAGCATTTTACGAAAATTAGGTGATTCTAGCAGAATACGGCAGCAGCCGTATGAAAGACTTATAGGGAAACGGAGTAAAGTTCAAAATTTTCAAAGTCAGTGTTTCGAAATATATTTTTCATAAAAATGCATGTCTATGACCGGAGCTATCTTTGACTATTTTATTTTTTTCACTGCATCATTCAAAAGGGAAAAAAGTGGTAAAAAAAACAGAAATCCTTAGCATTTTGTTTAGTCTTGTGAACTTAACTCCTTTTGCTTCTCAAGCCTTCATACCTATGCATATGTACCTGGCAATATCGATATGGTCTTCATGGCTCGTAGGACACGCAAAGTCCGAAGGAATTCAATGCCGCCAATCCCACCCGACAGATTATCTTTCCCGATCACCTTGGACGTTATAATAGTGATGTAGCTGGAGGACACCACGACGAAATCCAAGACGTTCCATGAATTTCGGAGGTAGGCAAATTTGTTGATTATGAATCCCCTAGCTAGGATTTTCAGGACCATTTCTATTGTGTAGAACGCCAAGAACACGTACCTTTTAGAAAACGACGGAATTTACTCGTTTCTCTCAGGTTAATAATAAAATGGTCAAACAAAAAATAAGTAGATTAATTGGACAAAGATCATTTGGATGTTAATATAACGAAAACAAGCCTTTACTCCATAATTTCCACGGTGTCCCGCAGTGTATAATTGACATAGAAATTGTTCGCCCGAACTTCGTAGTTTGTATCCAAAGCCAGAGTGACACAGTTGCACAAAATAACCAAAATGATGAAAGTATCAAAAATCTGATTGGTAATGATTCTGCAAGAGATTTTTCGGATCGGATTCAGTGGACCGAACATGAAGAGGGATCTGGTGGCGGAGAAGCGGTGGACGTAGTTGTGCCCATATTTTTTGGCAATCACACAAAAGGTCTGTAAGGTTAATCAGAGGGTCATGGTGAGACAAAAACTCAGGTATAGGCGTAGTAATTCGAGGTCGGACTAATTTTAAGCATACTCACGTCTTCGAATACAAACGGATCTACTTCTTCAACTGGTCGGCCATACAAAGATGAAGGTAAAGGTTGTTGTCTTTGTACATCATTTTCTGAGAACATAAAAAATTATTCCTGTGACTGAGTCCATCCAATAAAACACTTTTTTTTTATCAGTTTTCAGTACAGGATTTCAATCGGGGAATCGATTTCATGAAAAATTCTTCTCGAGATTCTCTCTATGCGTACGCCTGAGAAATGCTTTATCGGGAATGAAATCTTAAATAACCTTTCTCCTAACATAAAATAATTAATTTCAAGTGCATGAAGTAACTGTGAATGCACTTTTCTGTACTAATTACAATGGGGCAAGGTGATTCCTAGGACATGCTGTATCATGTGTGTATATACATATGGCAAACAAATTCCCATGTGAATTCTATTGTTAGCACAGCTGGGAATCGAAATAACAACGTTTGGGTCTGAATTTGGGCATAATTAGAATCCATGCATACTGCTTTAATACAACATATAGTCATTTAGATAAATAATAAAGGGAAACAAAGCTTGACCGGGGACTTTAAAACAAGTTCATCCATATGGCATCGAGACCAATGAATTCCCCCATGGGAACTCTGATTCTCACAGGTAGAAACGCGTGCTTAAAATTAGTTTCACTTGCAATTGGAACATGCGTAAAAGTTTAGATATATACAATTAAGTTGTTTATATATTTTTTTTTCTGATTTAACAAGAAATTCTACTGATACGTCCGCAATGGGGCAATGGGGAATTCCTAGGATATTTTGAAAGTAGCAACTCATTTGGTCATAAAATGGGGATTACACACGTTGTCACTGAATTAAAAATAATGGACAAGATACAGGTAATAGAGAATCGTGGGTTGAAATCACTGAATAAAAAAGTAAAGATCAAAAGTAAACCACATGCTTCATATCTTCGTATGTGACGTGACATAATGTGGATGAAGGCATACGTGTTCTTACGTGATTGAAACCCACTTTTGTCAAGGAAACTGGATCGATTGGGAATTAATAAGCCAGCGTTGCTATTACCCAAGCGTTTTGAGGACATTGTTGAGGTGAAGGATATCTCATGAGAAAGGAATGGGATTTCCGGCAGTAGCTAGTCGAAGACGTACAGTTCGGAGAAGTTCGTTGATTGCCTGTGAAATCCAGAATTAATAATTATATATAGAATAAAATAAAAAATTGCAAAATTGCAATCATATCCTTCTGACGTCGATGAAACCCATCAATTATACTCCTCCTTATAATGTATCTATATGTTTCTTGCATATGCAACATCAAAAATACAGCATACAATACAATATTGAGTGAATTCCGCAATCCTTTTAACACCCATGAGCCATGACTAAAAAAAAAACTTGCTCAGTACTTTTGTAATACATATAATTTGCTTATTCTCTCAGGAATAATAAACCTTCAGGCTCACCGACAATAATTTTTTTTTAAAGGAAATAATTGCTCACTGGAGTGTGTAGTCTGAATCCATTATCTCTTATACAATCAAATCTAAGTAGGAAAGGAACTCCACCAAAAAAAAATGTAATCATTTATAACAAAATAGACCTTTCCCCCTTATTGACACGAGTTAGCTAGTCGCATTTGAGTAGATAAAAAAAAAAAAGAACATAAAAAGCTGCATTCATCCTCAAAGCTCTTGAACAACCTCCACAACCTCTCGAGATAAATAGGAAATGGACATTATTATTAGTTGAACGTGGAAAGGTCCGAGTTTCTATCGTTCCCCACGGAACACTCGATACGTGTATCGAGAGCTGAATATTGAAACAAATCTGATCATTCCCACGCGACCATAAATTCCATTTCTACAAATCCATTTGCTATTTTACTCTTTTTAATGGAACTTGACCGCATCTTGGGAATTTCCGATGATTATGATTCCACATTAAAAGTCACTGGAAAGGACCGGATTTGACGCTTATGGGATAATATCCATAGATATAATGTATACGTATACTTTTCAAGTACCTCCACAGGAATCGTCTGTAAAACCCCGTGTAATGACTCCCCACACTTTCCCATGGTCTTTCCCCCTCGAATAATGCAAACAGGTTGTAATAGGCATTCGGAAGTAATAAAAATTAATAATAGTCCAATAGTAAAAGCAAACCTAGGTACTAACGAGGAAAATGTCATTGCACAAAATTCATCTTCCACCTGTCTATACCTAGTTGTAATGCCATAAGGTTATAGTTATAGGTAGAACCTCTTACTTTGAACTTGAGCCTCCCTTTTTTTTTTCCTTCTAATTTTTACTCACCCCTACAAATACTTTTTCTTCCTACATGCCCCCTCCCTCTGAATCTTGTATGTTAAATGATTGAAATAATTATTTGTTGGGTCATAAATGCATTATCCTAGGGTTTCCACGCTTTTTTTTTCCCTCTCCAGATTTCCCCTCTGGAAAAATGTTGACATGTATGATAAATGATAATGGAACAAATGAACAAATGTAATAAAGTATTACATGGAGACGTTATATATTCTCCATCCACCACCTCAAACGTGGTTAGTTTCCACTGAGAAAGTCACTTGGACACACTTATCTCTGCCAGCTTCATCTCTGGACACTTCTCCGTTATAGAGTCAGCTAAAAGATCCTCTCACGTCATATTCCCTGGAAAAAGATTTCAAAAAGTCAGTGTCAGCATATTTGGGTCAAAGGATACATTTTGATTCTCCAAAAATCATTTGAATTACGCTCAAATTACGTTATAAAATCAGTTCAATCACTCGTACAAGGGGAGGACTTCTGGAGAACGTCTGGGGTGGGCCTTCCAGAAGTTATGCGTATAATTCCCTTGACAAGGAAATAAATCGAAGGAGTGTGTGTGCTATAAATGAACATTTACCATTGACAGGCCTTGTAGGAGGTTGAATTAGTGCTGGTTCCATTTGGTGACTAATTGACCCTTATAATTGGGGCAAGTGCATTGGGAAATCCATGGTTGGGATATTCATTGTTTGGAAGTTAAGAATCCCGTTTGTTCATTCACTTTTGGAATTATTGTAATATCTTTTTCCTGTATTTGGTTCCTTTGGGAGGGCCAGAGAAGGTGTGTAATACGTGTATCAGCAGCGAGTTTTCATCAAGAAAAAAAGACACGTGGCGGACGACTCGGGCGGTGAGAGACAAAAAGAGCCAAAATTTGTTTGATCAATTCTTTATACGAAAGATTCTCCTCTTGTTGGGCTTGTTTTTTTTTCTTACATATTTTTGTCAGTATTTCATCAGTGCTCTTTATTTTGGTGGGCAAGGCGTTTTTTTTTATCTCCCTCTCTGACTACACGTAAATTTTGGTGGCAATAACGTCTTTTTTTGCAGCTGGTGTGAAAAAAAGGACTTGTTGACTTATTTTTAAATGTAAAATTTATTTAAAAGACCGGGTCTGTGGGGTCCCTTGTCAGACGGCACAACGTGGGATTCATCCAATTACTGGTGACTGTTTTTTTTTTTGAAGAGGAAATTGCAAGATTAGTCAACAAAAAGTCTTTTCTCTGGATTATTTTGGAGAGAAAAGCAAAATTCGGGGATTTCAAGAACTTGGTGGAAAAGCTGGAAAAGACGTGGCTGGAGACGATTTTCGACAACTGTGTGATCTTCTTGTGCTTAGTTTGTTTTTTGCACGTACTCTTTTGTGGGATTTAACCGTGATTTATAGTTAAGTTAGTGGGGCATTGGTAGTATTTATTTTCGGTACAATATTATCGTTTCGGTGTTATAGGGAAGAAGGTAATATTGTGTTAAAATGACAAAGTTTCTTGTCCAAGAAAAGGCATTTCACGTGTCGGGTTAGCCAGTTTTGTTGCTGACATAAAAGTTGATAAAAATAATATTTGAGTTAAATAATATTGAGATAAGCTTAAATGTGAACCAAAATTATTTCAATTGTGTTGTAACATTTGTAAGTCAAGTAGCTGTTGCTATTGCATTTATTTAAGGATAAAAATAGCCGGTAATTATTATTATCGTAAGAATACACATGTGTCTGATATTTTTACAGTATTTGATGGATGTGTATACAAGTTAATACTTTGTAATACTATTGTTTTGTTATATACCCGAAGGCGTTGGGAGATTTGTATATGCATTAGGAAGATGAAGACTTTACCACCCGTCGTTAGTTATTTGGTAAATTTTTTGTTAAACAAATTATATCGCTTCCTCTGGATATTTATTCATTTTGTGTACCGCCTCCAATTTGACATCCGCGAGGCGATTCAAACCAATTGGAGGTATTTCTTCCGGAGACTTACCTCCTGTTTTCCAATCTATTCCTATTATGGAGAATTATCATCTTTAGCCACGTCTACTGAGAAACTACATAAACTTCCTCGTCACATTGCATTTTCGGTAACAGAGTGTCTACGTAATGATGTCAGTAACAAAAATGAGGAACTCCTTGATTTGCAGTCCTTAGCTAGGGTAGTGTCATGGGCTTGGGTCGCCCGAATTCCGGTCGTCAGTCTTTATGATTACAATGGTGAGCTAATAATTGAAACATCATTACCATCAGTGTGAATAAGATAAATAAAAGGATTGATTTGCTTACAAGTCTCGAATTAATTTTGATTTTGCATGTTACCAACCAGGTATTGTCAAGAAATCATATCGAGAACTTGGATGCTACATTCAGGAAGAACTTATTCAAAGTTACTGGGCTGTGAAAAAGGATGGTCGAGCTGAAGAACCTCCGACAATTAAGTTTCATAATGTTTCAAGAGTAAACGGTTACACCAATGGTGTGGGTGAGTTTCCTTTACGTCTTTCCTTTACATTTGTAATGTATAGCTTGCAAACTCTCGTGCACATATTATGTTTGTCGTACTAAACTGTCTCTCTCCGTTTATTCTAGCCTCCAACGGAGTTACAAAAGGGGAAACGTTCCATATTGTAGTATTTTCCTATGAAGACGGTAAGCCAGAAATTATCCGGGCCATCAAAAGACTTTACTTGGAGCATATTCAATCTAATCAGCCTGACTCCACTTCCGGTGATCACTCTAAACCTGATCGCGTGGATCCTTTACTCACTATCAGTCAACTAGATGAAGCCAAATGGGATAGCTTTATAAATTCCCACCACGCGTCCTGGGCAAAGGTTGCCGGGTCTACGGACCCGGATGTTCTCGTGATATTTGGACACATTAAATCAACTTTAGGCTTTCTACCGTGGCACATCAGATTAACAGAAATTCAGTATGTATTAATTTGAACATTTTTCATTGTACTTGCTGTTACACTTATAACAATCACGGAAATTAATATAAATAATGTAATTGAATTTTACATTACAGTTGGCTTCCGAAGCTAGAAAATACGGAAACAAGCGACTTTTTGTCTGTCTTAAGAAAATATTCAAACTGTCAGCAGCGGTTCGGCACTTAATGGTCCTTCTAAAAGTGGTATTCAGTGTCTACATCCACTTATGCATAAACTTTAACTAGATTCCAAAGGGTGACATACCCGGACAAAAATCCTATTTTTTCCCAATATGGGCATTCTCGCGGAAAGTGACCATTCGAACGTGACATTATTAATTGACTGACCTTGTCGTGTGGTAAATGTTGGACTTCAGGACTCGTTTAATTTGTTATTAGTTTAACTTGTTATGTTTTTGCCACGGAATCTTCACTGGTTTTGAGATACGAAGCAATTTCCATGCATTACTTATTGTTATAGTCTTAGAAAACCAATACCTTTGAAGGTATAGTGAAAATAAATGTCAATGTCGTCAATGGAAATTATTAAAATATTGAATGGTTTCCTTTTTATTCAAATCGGTTGAAAAATACTCTCGACGTAATTGAAATGATTACTTACAATACCGAGGGTCACGAATGATAAAAATGTTTTTAATTCAGTCTTGCACCATTTGAATCGTTAGTTTCGTAACTAAATACTACGTGATTGCCAATATTATGCGTTATTTGCTTCCATCCAGTAAAAAACATGTTTTGTATCAATCTTCTAAGTACCCCCTGTCCGACGAGATTCTTCTGCCCGGTGAAGAACGTGAACCAGCTAGTAATGCTTCCGTGTCATCCCTTGTAATAGTCAATTCGAAATAAGTTTAAACATCACATGCATTATGCAAGAATGAGAAAGAGCATCACAAGAATAAGAATCTTACTCTTCCGACTCCAATTTTTCGGCAGGGTCTCTATTCCATGGCTGCTCTTTACCAGATGCAAAGAGTAGGTAGAACACGTTGTCCATGAAGTAAATGATAGCCGCAATTAAGAAAATAGTTCTCCATCTATCCAAGTTAGACTGCAAATCAAAAATGCAGTTTTTAAATGAAAACAAAAAATAAGCCTGTACAGTTTAGAACTGTCTATAAGAATTAATAGACTTTCATACGACTTTATGTCCATTATCTTAGTTCAATCAAGGTAACCAAAAGCGCCATACCCCGTCCTTGATAATCACACCGGCTGTGTACGGAGCCGCGATACCGCACAGGTTAGCAAAGCCATTTGTAATGCCCATCATTACACCGGCATGATTCGGTGCTATGTCAATATGATTCACTTGAAATGCAGAAAAATGTGCACCATTCAGACCAACGGCAGTAGTTAGAAGAACAAGTGCCAGAGTACGATTGCAGCCCGAATAAGCTGCGCCTACCAAAGCCACTGCAGGACCCCACTGAGCTACATTTAACACATACAGATTGATAAATATAAATATTAATAATATTTTGAGATTAGATCCTTTAATATCAGAATCTGTTGTAATGTAATTCACTGTTCTACAAAATTGTTATATTTTAAACTTACCTATGGTGTTGAAGAGTTTTCTCACGGTGGTTGTAGAAACTCCTTTAGATTCTCGAAGATAATCTGCCATCCAGCTGGCAATTAACGAAACGATCCACATCATCAAATACGGCATTGCCGATAAAAAGCTATTCTGCAATCATGTTAAAGCATTGTGGTGTAAAACAGGACTCAAATAAGTGTGTGCATAAGTATAAATAAGTATAACATTAACGACCAAAAACCAATTGTTTACATGTTTTAAATCGAAATGCAGAACGGCATTCATATATGTGGGCAGTTCTGTTAGAAGCGTGTACAAGCCCCAGCCGTGGCCTGTTTGGGCAACCAAAATTGCAATTACAGGCATGGAAGTCAACATTTGCTTCCAAGGTGTCGGAACCTTATGTTTTGCCGTTTGTGGCCCAATGGCTTGGTGAATGTATGCCATTTCGCTGGAGCTAATGCGCGGGTGCGAGGATGGGGTATCATATACGAAGTAAATCCAAAGGAGAAACCAAACAATTCCCAACCCTCCAAATACGTAAAATACGGAAGGCCATCCGCCAAATATATTTGAGGTAATTAACATACCACTAATTGGCATTGCGAATACTGTCCCAATTTGTGCACCTGTGTGAAGGGAAGAGTTCAAAAGCTTTCTTTTAGCACTTTTATTAAATATTATTAATATACCGTTTGAAAAACAAAGTTCTAGGCTCTAACCAGCATAGACGTACGCAGCAAATTTACTTCGCTCCATTGGGGGTACCCATTTAGCCAGCAAGGCATGCATTGCTGGATTTGTGACACCTTCACCGAAACCTTGAATGATTCGTACAAAAATTAGAGCGCCCATTCCAGATCTAGCAGCAAATGGCGTCAGCAGAGAAAATACCGCTGTAATAAGCATGCCAATCCCAAAGGGCCACTTTCCGCCAATGCGCTCGGAAATAATTCCCCCAGGTATTTGAGTTACTACGTAACCCCAGAAAAAGGAACCCAGCACTATTCCCTGTTGTCGGCCATCCCAATCAAATTCTTGGTCCTGATTTTCCCTTGAGGCCTCTGATGACACCATATTTTCTGGGTTTACGAAAATAGAATCAACGTCATTTCCCGCTGACGCTAGTAAATTCGGGCATACATCACTGGAGTTTTGGAAGTGACTGCTGTTTTGCTTTACCATGGCTACAATCGCAATAGATAAATTCACACGCATAGCGTACGATGCAACAAAACCCCAAAAGCCAAGAAGTGCCAATGTGTGACGAGTGCCCCATCCCGCTAGAAAACCCAAATGTTCAAATTATGATACGGAATCAGCGAATATGTATTTAAACCTAATTTTTCTAAAACTCACTTGGCTTTTCCATATGAGATCCGGTGTCCGAACTAGTAGAGGGTCCATCATCATTCATTATTGCCACTGATTGATCACCTAAATTCAAATGCTTCCTTCGGAATCCCATCTATCTGACTGTGACTACAAACTTGCAATGTGACGTTGTGTATTGTGACGGAGTAGATGGAATGCTCAGTATTAAACAAGATCACTAAGAACTAACACAGAATTGTGATCAAACAATTTAATATCGCAAAGCAATACTGAGCATTTTTTTCCATTAATACTGAATTTGATATTTGCGGCTCCAAGTAAATATGTAAATGTCGTTGTACACGCATAATTCCGAAAATCTCATGAAATACGTTTATGACTGAATTATATCACAGAAGATAAGAGTGTCGGAACGTCGGAAGTTTGGAACCAGATTTAACTGAAAGTCTTTCCGATTATCTGCAATATACAAAAACAAAGAATACGGTGAATTATTTTATTAGAATTAGGTTAATACGCCATACGCCTGCATAATATACACAACACAACACAATTTCAAGCTCTAAAATACCACATAGTAATTTGTGACAGTAAACTGAAACTGCAACAACTTACCCCATATTTTTGCAAGCGGCCATGCAGGCCAAACGCTAAAAGCTCCAATCTCTGATGATGAGGCACTGATGGAAAGTAAACAACGAAAATAATATCAAAATACTTGTTTAACGTCAGTAAATCACTTGCAAAAATAAGGTAACATTTTGAATCGCAGCTTGTGAACAGTCCTTTTCCAAATATAAATTCCGCAAAAATTCCAGTTGACAGGGGCGTTTTAACCTGACGACTGCCAGCAAGATGGTTGTAAATATTAAACACTTTCCTTATCATACGTTGTGGCTTGTGGCATACGATTACAACATTGCATAATAACTATACATTATACACAATAGAGATTTAAAACTTTAGATGCTATCATACAAACTCGTCATCGTTCTATCCGTGTGTACACTGTGTACACAAGATAGGCGGAAATGACAACTGACAACTTATACACAAGCTAAGCTACAGAACAGAGCTATACAGTTCTACAACCACAGCAAAACAAACAAATGACATATGTCTATAAAAATATTTGTACTTCCTTGACAAACCCCAATAACTTTTTCACATCTGAATTTCAAGTAGAAGAATAAAGACCACAAAGACAACTAGCAATATCACGCTTAAAATCACGTTTTAAAGCCAACGCAAAATCAACAACTATTTTCGCGTCAAACCTGGTACCATTCACATGAAAATTCATACGCATAAAATTATATGTGCTTAAACATAATTCTTCTATTCACAAAATTGTGGATACAAAAAAACAAGATTCCATATGTTCATACATGATTGATTTTGGCTAAGAACATTTGTTCCAGATCTTCAAACTATACATACATATAACTATTAATAGTTAATGCCTATTAAAGTATTAACTATTGAATATTAAATATTGATTAGGCTATTGAAATTTTTGAAATGGTCATTTTCAGAAGAATATCTCGTAAAAGTAGAGAAAATCCAACATACAAAAGAATTTCAAACTTTAATCTTCAGTACTCAAGTACCCTGTAGTTACATTAAATTCACATTTAATAACCAAGAAATATTGGAAGATCAAAAGTTAGTAAAAGTAATAATTTTCACTTGAAGTGTTACACTTTAATTAAAAATTGGAACGTATTGAAAATACTAACTAGAAACCACTAAAACTAAATGTTGTAGAACTGTGACGAACACTACATTATTTGACACAAATGTTATTGCAAATATGATGTGATGATTCTTGGATCAGCTGTGTGATGCTATAAAAAAATAAAATGGTGAGAAAACACCTGGAGAAGAAAAAGATATGTTCGTTCTGTTTTTTAGTTTAGTTTTAGACTATTCTGTGCGTGTATACTTTTGTTTTTGCCATTCTATTTCTGTACAAAATTCCTTGAATGAAACTGAAACGAGAATTCTGAATTCTCGTTTCTCGATGCCTTTTATTTGATTCAGTTTTGAACGATTCCTCGTATCACTTGCACTCGTCGCGACGCAAGATTTAAACGACCGCTGTGAACAATCAGGAAAGGATAAATATAGTATAAAACGACAAGTTTTTCGCAGCCAGAAGATTTGTCTTTTTTTTGTCATTGTGTCACAATTAAAAGAAATTAACATATACCTGTCCATTTTCCAGTGAACATGTGTTTTCCTTCCATTGTACCTGATGAAACATTGTTGCTAGTACAGCGGAGGTCTGGGTCATCCTGAGGAATTCAAGGTCTTGTCAACCATTTGTGGAGTCCAGTTTAAAAAAAAAACCATCATTGAAGAACATTGAACTGCTGAACTTTTTATCTTATTCAGTATTTTAATTGGGAAAACAAGCTGGGTGAAGTCTACTATCAACTATACACTCTTACCCAATCGTTGGATCCGTACACTTCCAGCATCAGTCTATGCAGGATTGTATATGACTGGGAATGTAATATTTTAGGTTGAACATGTGAATGATCTGATTGACAATAAGGATGAGGCAGTGGAAGGAGATTCTTGGTGGTTAACCCAAAAAATATGAGACTTGTTTCGTTTCAGCCCAGTTTTGTGTCCACAGTACTCGATCTCGTTGAGAAATACCCTTTTTCATGATTAGAGAACCACCCGTATTTTAGTTTACAACTCCATGTTGAATGCTGAAAAAAGCCGGATAAGCCAAGGTATTGTAATTTTTTGATGTTGCTTGGTGTTTGATTTTTATTGTGTAATTGCGCGTGAATTGTCTTTGTTTTGATTTTATTATATGTATATATAGGATCTGATTTAACCTGGATTGCTTGATTCTTGCAGGAGGTGCTATCAATGGCAAATATCTTCGAGCTGCTTCTGGGCTTCCAATTTCTGATCGCACAAAACTACCATGGTTTATCGTTCTACTTATCGCAGTTAAATCCTTGTCTTCGGTAGCGACATTTCTGTTGGCGGATGTCTTCACAGTATCCGCCAAGAATCATGTAGCCCTTACTGCAGATGTCCACTACCCTCCGACGGGGATTTTTGGGCGGTGGACATATTCTTTTCAGACACTAGCCATTATTCAACTTAGTGCTGGGATAATATTCACGGTTGTTCAGAAACCTTTTGGAACCAGTGCAAAGGTTTCTATTAGCTTATGGGAATGGATACGAATTGCAAGACATGCTGTGATTTCAATAGTTTTCCTTATCATATGGACGTCGGGATTACAATTATGTGGACCCTTTCGAACATTATTTATAGGAACTCAGTACGATTACACCTTAGCTGGAATGTTCACAGCTTTTTTTATTGGTAAGCAAGTGAAATGTATGTATGTTTAAATATGTATGTAAGTATTTTTTGCAATTTCGTTATCAGTATAAATTCATATTGCAGTTAAGTCTGGACCTCGTCTTCGGGGTGCAGTTTTGTTTATACTCGGTGTTCTTGCTCTACTATTATTTGACCACCCGGTAACCGAACCCACAATCCACCCAACAGTGGATGGGCCCGAAGAAGCATTTGTCACAAAACAATCAGTACAGCATTTTGTATATTACGTCTATCACTAGTTCATTTGGCTTTGGTTTTCCTGAAGTGTGGATTTGCATGTTCAAATTTTTGTTACAGGTTGGAGTTTTGTTGTTGATTTTCTCATTGATTTTGAAACTGGGCTTCAATGCTTTCGCAAAAAACCTGGCCGTCGATTTGGGGGGTTCCAAACGTCTACATGCCCTTTCAACGCTGCTCTCCGGAATTATCTTATTTTTTCTGGTTCTCATTGATCTTATAGCGGGCGTAAGTATAAATTAACCATTCTGCTTACGTCTATCCTGTCAGACACCAGATTTAAAGTATTTCAGCAATATGGTGTGGCAGGCAACGTCCGTTTCATCACAACACGAGTTAGTGAATTTCATATTTGTATTGCAGGCTGATCTTTTTCCCGTGCGTGCTAACTGCATATCGCTGATACTAGTAACTGTGTTTGGGTTCGTGATTCCGTTCTACGTAGATAACGCCTGCCTGAAGAGGTAAGATGAGTATTCACACATCTTTCCGACAATGTGAATAATACGTAAATAGCGTACAGTGTAAGGCTATTTAATTACACAAACAATGATTTTGTATTACAGAATGGAAGCCTATAAAGTTGCTCGATTAGGAACTCTAGGAACTCAACTGTCGTCATTGTTTTTAGCGCTGGTTTGGTTTTCTGCCGAAATACCCACAATTGCGTCATTGGCAGCTTTTGCTTTAGTTTGTTTAGGTAAGTCGCAATTGCAAATATTTAATTATGGTTTCATGACCGCTCCCGGATATTAATTGTAATCTAACACTCGCAAAGTTATCCACATAGATTTACGCGTTATTATGAGTAAATTGCATCAGGTTACACATTGCAACGACAACTGGAGGTGTTACATCTTACTGAAATTCTCCAGAATCATAACAAATTGCGTATGTTGAAAAAACACTACTCTAAATAAGTTGGTTTTGACTTAACTTTTTCGTACTAGGAACGCTAAGCTTGACATCAATGGAAAAACATCCCAGTGGTGGTGGGTCCTTCGTAGGTTATTCTTCTGATGGACTACCCTTATTTAGTTTCTCGAATCAAGCAACAAGCGAAAGTATTGGGATGTGGAGAGATATTCTGGCGTGGTTTTTGTCTCTGCTTAGACAAATTCAAGATGATGGAACCAGCCGAAAAATATTTTATTTTTTTCTCATCAATCTGACATTTACATGCGTGGAATTCCTATGTGGAACACTATCCAACAGCTTGGGACTAATATCTGATGGATTCCACATGTTGTTCGACACCATTGCACTTCTGATAGGACTTTTTGCTTCGGTTATGTGCCGTTGGCCCCCCACTCCCATTTTTCCATTTGGGTAACATTACGAAATTTTATCCAAAATTGCGTCTTGTTTTCTATTTATTTTTTGTGCAAGTGCAAATATTTTTATTTCAATTGCAGGTATGGAAGAGTTGAAATAATAGCCGGATTTATCAACACCTTATTTCTGCTGGTGGTCGCCGTTGTTGTATTTTTCGAAGCTGTTGAACGACTTTTTGATCCACCTACACTTCTGGACACACACCGTTTGCTACCTGTCTCGATCGCTGGACTGATCGTTAACCTAGGTGGTATTTTAGCGTTTAAGAATTCTTCTTCCATGGACCATGGCCAGCATAATGCAAATATTAAAGGTTAATTCTTATTTTTAAGAAAATGTTAATAGTTATTATGACTAATAATTATTAATTTTATTACTTTTAAGAATTTTTTTAAATTTTTTCAATCATAACGTTTTTTTAATTCATTCCAATAATTATTTCTTCCATTTTTTTTATGCAGGAATATTTTTGCATATATTGGCTGATACAATGGGTAGCGTCGGGGTTATAATCTCCTCCTTTTGTATCCATCAATGGGGTCTTCTGATTGTGGATCCTTTATGCTCCATAATTGTGGCCACGTTAGTTACACTGAGCATTTTACCCCTTCTGAGAGATACCGCGAAAATTCTGCTGTTGACTATACCTGTGGGACTGGAAAAAAATATACAGCAGATTCTTCTACAAATCTTAGCGATGGAAGGTGTTCGGGGTTACAAAAATCCAAGATTTTGGACACATTCACTGGACATATTTACCGGATCTCTTCACGTTCAAGTGACGGACGAAATGAACGAGCAGCATATTATTCGACAGGTTACATCATTATTCTCAGCCGTCGGATTTAGTCATTTTGTTGTTCAGGTCGAAAAAGATGAGTTCATTTCCAGCCGAAATAAAAACACAGAGGAAGACGAAACTACTGAAGATGATCCTTTTAAAAAGTCTGACCTTGCCATTCAAACTCGAATATCGGGAATAGGTTCCAAAAATATGAATGAATCTGTTTATGAAGTTGCTCTTGTATAAAAAAAAATTATACTATAATATTGTTTATACGATTTCACCGGCCTGAAACGAAAAAATTAAATTAATATTATTTCCATTTAACTAAACTGTATTTGTTTTGAAAATGCATGAATAATGAATAATTTAGCCCCAAAGCGTTGGGCCGGAAGTTATAGCCCGACTTGTATATTGCGGGAAAATACATATTTCAGTTTTACTATACATTAGCCGTATGGTGAAGCGAATATTACACGAATTGGTTTATTCACCCAATCTCAGCCACGTTTTTATATCTGGTAGACTTTGCGGGGTACATAAAATGTTACAGCAGGTACATATTTAATATTTACATATGCAGATTGCGGATACATACATTTACGGAGGTACTTAATAAGTTGCTTGATACTTATTACGTTATTACTTCCTAATTTCCTCAAATATCAGGTACGTACTGGATGCCTACAAGTTAATAAAATCATGATCACGACACCCAAACAAATCACAAAAATGATAAAAAAGATATACATATACGATACATACATAAATGGGTTCCGGAGGACAGTATAAGGGAGTTTTACTAATCAGGGTTTGCGAGTACGAATTCAATTTTTTTTCTTTGATATAGTATTAGTAAGTTCAGAGATCATTGGAAGAAGGAGATAGAGATTGGCGTTTTTTCTTTTTCTGTTGCGGCTCAGCAAATATATGCTCTTCACTCCGACTAGATTCCTCAGGTACTTTGATTGCTTCTTCCAACGACTTCAACTGCTTCGCTCTAGCTCGGCTGTGCACTCTTTGCTCCAGAATTTGATTTTGTAGGTTCAATTCGCGAATTTGATTTTCAAAGTACATATTTGCAGCTCGTAATTCCCCTATCTTCCCCTGCATTGTCTTTTGCTCCTCTTCCAGCAAGGAAATTCGGTCCAGAAGCTGTTCAATCACAGAATTCTTCCTGGAGACTTCATCCTCTACGAATTTCTTGTCTATAATGCAGCATTGTATTTCCCGATGAATTTTTAAATTCACATCATAGACCAGGGTAGTCCCTGTTTGACCACTTTCAACCTCCTCCAAGGTGTCCTCGTCATCTTCCATGTTGGTTTCCTGCTCGAAACAAGCACTATTCCATTTGAAAATGCAAGGTTCCGCCGAGAGTTTGAGTGGATTATTCCCAAAAGGTTTCTTCAAGATGTAGTCTTCTTTCCGGAAATGTTTGGAGCAAACTCGAGATCCTGAGGTCAAAATGGGTTTGAACCGACGGTTGTCACTGATTTGTATACACCATCTCATGAAACGGTCCACCGTATGGGGCATTCTGTGAAACCGGATCTATTAAAAAATATACACGGCGAATAATTAAGCATTATGGTATTTGTTTTTACTCCTTACAATTAATTGTATCAATCGTCAAATTCTTTTTAAAAAATATATAAGAAAGATCCCCAGTGACAATATACTCCCCGTTATGCAAGGTTAAGGAGGAAGCCTTGAAAGTGCTGAATGCGCAACAGAAAGCAGAAGAGATCTTTTCATATGCGAAAAGACCTTGAGAGATGAGTCTTTACGTAGGTCCTCGTGCTCCCTATGTATTTATATGTGCACATCCCAGACACATAGGTATATG
>JAQGBT010001553.1:0-30880 GCA_034698585.1 Disparrhopalites patrizii | reverse complement strand
CTCTCTTTCTCTCTCTCGCGTTGATTTTCTCTTTATTTATCTCTTTCTCTCTCTCGCTTGGATTTTCACCTTATTTCGCTCTCTTTCTCTCTCGCCTCTATTGTCTCTTTATTTCTCTCTCTATTGCTCTCTTTGGCTTTCATTTTCTCTGTATTTTTCTCCCTATTTCTCCCTCACGCTTTCATTTTCTCTTTGTTTTTCTCTCTTTCTCTCTCTCGCGTTGATTTTCTCTTTATTTATCTCTTTCTCTCTCTCGCTTGGATTTTCACCTTATTTCTCTCTTTCTCTCTCTCGCTTGGATTTTCACCTTATTTCTCTCTCTTTCTCTCTCGCCTCTATTTTCTCTTTATTTCTCTCTCTATTGCTCTCTTTGGCTTTCATTTTCTCTTTGTTTTTCTCTCTTTCTCTGTATCGCTTTTATTTTCTCCTTATTTCTCCCTTTGGCTTTTATTTGCTCTTTATTTCGCTCTTCGCCTTCTTTTTCTTTCTCGTCCTCTCTCTGTGTTTATCTACGTGGATGTCTGATTATTTCTTTTCCTCACTGTCTCTCTTTCGCTCATTCTCTCCATCACGTTCTTTCTCTCATTATTTGTTTACCTCGCTTTCTCTCTCTTTCTTTCGCTCTCTTGCTTTCTTTCACTCGCCCTCACTTTCCCCCTCTTTCTTCCCTTACCTCGCCCTATCTCTGTCTGTCTCTACCTCGTTGTCTATCTATTTCTCTGCAAATTCTTTTCTTATCTCCATGTCTCTCTGTCCCTCTCTCTCTCTCCTTCTCCCTAGCTCTTCCCCCTCTAGTTATGTACATGGCGGGGAAAGTGTTTAGCCATAAGCGTGTGGGTATATACACTGTTTCTACATATATCCCCTTGTCTCTTACGGACTAACTCGTCTTTCCCTCTCTCTCCCTCTCTCACTCACACACACACAAACACTCTTTCCCCTTTTGCACGTCCTATCTGTTTGCATGCGCGGACGGTGAATTCTGGGTTACTAGTTCGATTTTCAGGAGAGCTTCCCATACACTACTAGCACCGTTTACTAGTGCCTTATATACCCATATAAAGAGAGAGAGAGGGGGAAAGAGAAAGAGAGGGAGAGAGAGAAAGGGAAGAGAGAAGAGACTTTCTTCTTCCTTGGCTGTGTGTGCATGTGAGGGGAGAGAGTGTTGTATGCGGTGAGGCGACGAGTTGGTCTCAATACTCACTCACTCACTTGCTTCCTTCGTCCTCTCTCTCACTCTCTCTCTTCTTCTTCCACTGCCACCACGACGACTTTTCCCTTCTTCTTCTTCTACTACTACTACCGCTCTTGCTTCTCATTCCTTTTCCCCCTGTACATTTTCCCCTCTCCACGTTTTTTTTCTTCTATCCTCCTTCCTTTCTGGAACATCATCACCACATCTAGTTCTTCTTTCTGTGGAGTGAAGGAGGATACAGAGGGAAAATTTTTTTTTTACTTCTTCCTCTCCCCTACAACTCCCTTCTTTTTTTTCGTACCTCCCATCCCGTTGGTTCTTTGGTCGTGGAGCTGCTGCTGGGGAGCTTTTATATTCCTTGCAACAGCTCCAAATAACTGTTAGTACAATTCAGAAGCCAACGATGAGAGGGAAAGGATCTGGTGCTTGCTCTTCTTCTTCTTCTTCTCCTTCGTTTACGGCTACGACGACGGGAACTGATACTTTCTCCTTTACTTCTTCGTGCTGTTGTTGTTGTGTGTCTTGTCTCGGGACCTGCCTTCAAGTACCTCTAGAGTTAAAGCTCTTTATTGCACGAGATATCTTCTTTTCCTCCTCCTCCTCCTCCGACACCACCACCGCCACCATCATCTCCTCCTCCTCCTCTTTCCCCTCCTCCTCCTCCTCCTCCTCCTCCTCCTCCTCCTCCTCCTTGTCCTTTTCATCCTTTTCGTCTTGATCATTATTATTACTATTATTATTATCATCATCAACATCATCATCAACATCTTCTTCTTCTCCCCTCTCGTATTCTTCATCGCCGTCATCTTCACCATTGTGTGTTGGTTGTTAGTGGGAAAGCTGGAACTGTTCACACCGAGAGAGAAAGAGAGAGTGAGAGACAGAGTGGGAGGAAGTGAAGATAGAGAGAGAGAGACAGGAAAAGAGGGGGAAGTCGGAGGTTCTCTCTCGCGTTTGTTGTTGTACATAATAGCATTAAATTGATTCTAATTTCCCTCTATCCCCGTCCTTCTTGTTGATGTTTGGAGGAGGGTGAAGAAGAAGAGGAAGAAGAAGAAGAAGAGAAAATTTAATATACATATATATATACACACATCCAGAAAAATATAGAGGATCAAATCACGGTACTATATACAAGGGAGAAAAGGGGGGATACCGACATAGTATTATTATATATAAAAAAGAGAATAAAAAAATATTACAATGTATAAATGGGGGAGACTTGATCGTTGAACGAGGGAATTGACACACAATTGAATATTTACGGACAGAGTCTATTGTACAAAATAAAGTGTATATACGATTGAAAGACGGTGCATACATAAAAAAAAAGTAATACCTATATTATATTTGAGAAGAAAAGAGAGAACGCTGAGCGAATTTATGTGAAATAAAAAGATACAGAGAGAACTTTGCTGGTAAAAGTAAATATAATAATAACAAGGGGAATTGTGTTATGTGATTCTTGGGATTTCCATATTCCCGCTACTTCATTCTTTATTTTTTATGCTTTCTCCCCCTTCTTCCGTTCCCCACAAAAAAAATCTGCTGTGAATCTATTCCGTTTTTTTTCCTGGGGAAAAGAAATACCTAAACAAAAAAAGGAAGAAAGTGCTGGTGCACTTTCAAGGAATTAGAAGCTAGCTACATGCGGACTAAAAGTGGTTAACAGGACCTTCTTCTATTGACATTTTTTTCTTCCAAATAAAATACAAATATTAAAAAAAAAACTATCCAAAGACTGTGTGAAAAGACTGTGACGAAATAGGGAGAGAGAGAAGAGACAGGAGTGATTTTTTGGGAGAGAGACAGACCCTTTTGTCTCTCTCTCCGTGAAGAAACTCTTTTCTCTCTGTCGTAAAAAAAAGTGACACTTGTCGTGTGACCATCATGTCGGGGGAAAGCGGTGAAATCATCAGTGAGAGTGGGAGACGTTTCTCCACGGAAAGGGTTGAGGAAGCCGTTGACCTGGATGTGGACTTGACCATTCCTCGGGAGGACTCCGCCTCACCCGCTGATGGCCATTTACTTTCGGGTAAAGACATTTTTAAACAAAAGCAAAAATAAAAAAATCATTAAAAATCAAATTGAAAAAATATGAACAAAAAACAAAATTTTTTTTAACGTAACCTACCCATTTGTTATTGTGGTTGTATTGTTTGTTGTTCCTTTTTTTTCTGAGAAAAGAAAAGCATTGAAAAAAAGAAAGCATTGAAGGAGAAAACGTATGTTTTTACATGGAATTCCTTACTTTCTCCACAAACTTTTTTTTATCTTTGATCCCGGGTATTTGTACACGGTATTTGCCTGTATAAAAGGAAGTATATATTTAGACACATTCCTATTGTCGTCCTATTTATATCCTCTTCCTCCCTTTCTCTCTGTCTGTCCCTCTCTCCGTCTCTGTCCCTGTCTTTCTCTCTCTCTGTCTGCCTCTCTTTCTGTCTATATCTGTCCCTCTCTCTGTCTGTCCCTCTGACTTTCTCTCCTTCTATCTCTGTCCCTCTCTCTCTCACTCTTTCCATCTCTGGCCCATATCTGTCTCTCTCTCCGTATATCTCTATCTCTCTCTCTCCTCCGTCCACTCTCCCCCTTTTTGCATGACACACAATTACGCTACCCCATTTTTCCTATGCATGCACACACACAGGGGGAACACATGGTTTTTCTTTTTTTGGAGTAGTAAAAGTACGACGACAGCCGTTACGTAACTTGATTCCCGTCCCATTTGATTCATTCACATCCTTTTTTTCTCTCTCTCTCTCTCCCTTCATTCTTGTGCCTGAAACATCCCGTGTGTGTATATACAGCTTTGGGTGAACTTCCCGATGTGTGTGCGAGTGAGCTATTTTTTCCCCTTTTCCTCCACACTCGACCTTCTTCTTGAGAGACGCTCTTCGCATTGGATATATGTAGGACTATGTGTGCCATGACCAAGGGAGAAGAAGTAAAAAAAGGGAGGTAGGAGGGGAATTGGAAGGAAAAGGTGGGAGGTTAACTTGTGGCTATGAGTGAAACGAGAGGAGGAAATACATATGTGGTGTTGGAAAGGAACAAAGTCTTCATTATTTCCTTTGCTACTTCTTTCTTACTTTTTTCTTCATCTTCTTCTTTATTTTGCAAAAACTTCTTTTCTTGTATTGTTAGCCGTACTTTTCCATTCCTTCTGTCTTTCCCCATTCTTTTCCCTTCCATGTTGATGAAGAACAACTCCATTTACTCCTTTGCTCCCCTCTTTGTCTACGTCTGACTCATATCACGGGGGACTGAGGGCGTATGTCTGTTTTTCGGGGGAAATGTAATAATGAGTGGGCGGATTGTGGAGGCGCGTACCACTGGGTAGACTTTCTTGATTTAATTTTACCCTGAATCATATCTTTCCCCCTTGTTTACCTGTTAGCTTTCTTTGTCTTAGTTTTATTCCTTCGGAGTTCTTTCTAGAACAGTTGTTTTTTTTTTTGCAATTTCGTTCCTGGGAAATTTCTTATTCCAGCAAGGAGAGAGGAGGAAAGAGAGAGAATAAGAGAGAGAGAAGGAGAGAGGAAAAGAAAGAGAGGGACAGAAAACAGGAGAAAGGGAAAGTGGAAAAAGAAAGAGGGGAACTGTCCAAAAAATAGCGAAGGAAACGGAGAAAGAGAGCGAACGAGAGAGAGAAAACGGAAGATAAAGACAACGAAAGAGAGAAACTGTGCAAAAAGAAAGCAGGGAAAGAGTGAGAACGAGAGAAAGAACGAAAGAGAGAAATTGGAAGACAGAGAAGGAAAGCCGGAGAGACAGAAGGAAACAGAGCAAAAATGGCTACAGAGAGAAAGAAAGTGAAAGAGGGACGGTAAAAAAGAGGGAGGAAAAGGGAGGGAGAGGGAGAAAGGAAGTCAGAATTATTAATTTACATCTGTCGCCACCCACTCCGCCTCTTCCCTTTTGTACTTTTTCTCCCTCCGGCCTGACAGCTTTCACTTACGGAGTCCTCACTGAACTGGAGACATTTCCAGTAGAAAAAAAATGCCATTACAACTGCATTGAGCAATATGTCCTTTTTCCTACTCTCCGTTTTACTCCTAAAAGCTCATATTTATTTCTCATTTTCCCAAAGTAAATAGACAAATAAAAATGACATTATACCTTGATGGTCCAAAATTATTGAACTTACTCACAAGGTCCCCATACGAGAAAGTACCTTAACCCTTGGAAGGAAAGCATTATGTACAGTATGGGAGCTTAAAGGATAATCTCCTGCCGAACTATTTCCCATGTATTGTAACCCCAACTCATACATACGTACATGCCCACATGTAGCTCCAGACATTTCGGCGGAGAGGATTAGCTGAGACAGCTGTATACATTTAAAAGGTAAAAAAAAGGTGTGAAATCGTGAGATGGAGGGAAGAAGAGATGGGAGAAATGGTATAATATTTGCATAATTTTTTTCCACTCCCTCCCGTCACGAAACCTGATCCTGTCATTGCTTGGGGAGCCAAGGTGTGAGTGAAGGTTTGTTTTATTAAATAGGTCAGGTGTGTTTGGACTAGCGAAATCCAAAAGCTCCCAACTCCCCACCCGCAGTCTCGCTCCTCTCCTGCCGTGAAAAAACATGACACACCGAGGAAATACGGAGTCACACACGTATGTATACACTCACACCAAAAACACACACACACACACACGGGCACACACATTGCGTAGTCGAGACTGAAGGAAAGGAAGAGAGAGAGAGAGAGAGGAAGCCGTTTAGCAAGGATGAGATATGAGGGGACGGGACGCTATGGGAAAGAGGTGTGTGTGGGTTGATGGTAGTCATTTGTAATGAGTGTGTGGATTATGGGCGAGAGGAAGAGAGAGAGAGAAACAGAAAGAGAGAAAAACAGAGAGAGAGAAAAACAGAGAGAGAGAAAAACAGAGAAAGAGAGAAAATGTTAGCAGATATTTTTTGCAGATGCTGCCTTTTACATGCATGTGTTTATGCTTTCTCTCACTATTTCTTTCCCGCCCTCGCTTTCTCTCCCTCTCTCCCCCTCTGTCTCTGTATTTCTTTCTTTCTTTCTCCTTGTCCTTCTCTCTCTTTCCCTCTGTCTCTCTATTTCATTCTCTCTCCCTTTCTCTCTCCCTTACTCTCTATTTCCTTCTGAATATCTTTCTTTCTCTCTATCTTTCAATGTCTCTCCTTCTCCTTGTATTTCTCTCATTCCTTCTCTCTCTCTTTCCCTCTTTCTCTCTCTCTCCCCCGTTATCCCTATCTTGCTCTCTCTTCTCTCTGTCGCTTTCTCTCGACCTTTCTTTCTCTCTATCTCCCTGTCTCTGTCACTTTTACTCTCTCTCTGTCTCTCTCCATCTCTTTCTCCATTTCTCTTTCTATCTCTCCTTTCTTTATCTATCACGTTGGCACTCTTTCTCTCAAGATCTCATTCTCCCTTTCTGTTTCTCTCTGTTGTTTCTTTCTCTGTTTCTCGCTCTCGCTCTCTCTGTTCCTTTCTACTTCCTGCCGCTCTCTCGCTCCGCCCAACACGATCAACTATTATACATGGAGTGAAAGAGAGAGAGAGAGCTAGAATTTTCACGGAGGATTGGAGGGAGCGAAGCAATGAGATGATTTGCATATGAACATTTCCATAAGCATTGATTCGGAACGAGCTGTGAAGACTCGTAGATTACCAATAGGACATGTGGAAAAGCTGTGCAAGAGAGAGGGAATGGCAATGAGAGAGAGACGGAGAGTTATACAGGAAGAGCAAGGAAGACAGCACGCGCCTTAATATCAGGAAGATGAGAGATGGGAAAAGAAAAAAAGGAGAGAGATTCCACTAGAGACTGGGGATTAGAGAGAAGGAGAGAGGGGAAAAATGGAGAGAAATGTTGATGGTTAGAGAAAGAAGTGGGATAGAGAGAGTTGTAATAGGAAGAGAGTATTATAAACATGAAAGGCAAATACATATGATGGGGAAAAAGTATCATTTCCCTTATTTTATTGGGCTTTGAAATGACGAACGGGACCTTGCTCCCGCTCTTTTTTCCTCTCTCTCTCTCTCTCCTTTCCTTCTGCCACACATTCTCGGTCCTCGTCCTTCTCCTGGCAATGGAAGTAGTGCGAAAGTTCCCCTGGCCCCTCTCCTCATTCCCACTGTTGGATCTTCATTTATGTTGCCACCGTTAAGGAAGAGACCAGAACGGACCTCTCGTACACGAACCTTATTATTTTCCTGGAGGATGAGTACAAGGAAAAAAGGAGGATGAACTGAAGCAGCATGAGCTCTCTTTCCTTTTCGGCATCTCTTATGATGAAGATGATTATACGTATGTGTGGATGTGGGGAGCTTCTGAAATTTTTCGTATTTTTTTTGGCGATGGGGGGGGGCGAGTTGATACATGTGGAAGAAGAGTCAAAGATCTGGGACTGTGGAGAAGAGCAGACAAAAGAATTCGTTCATCCGGGTCCTTCTTTTTTTTTAGGGGAGGGGGAGCTCTTACATTCTCTTGGATCGATACGACACACGTTCTTTCGTAGGGTTGAAGCACGGGTTTGGAGAGAGAATTTGTAGTAGTCGTTGGTGGTGGTAACAGAAAAGGGAGAGCTCTCCACATCTCTCCTTCCTTCTCCTCTTCTTTCCCATCTTTTTTCCCCTTCCAACTATGTACATCCACACTTTTTCCCTCTCCTCCGAAAGCTAGTCATGTAGACATTTCTGGAGGGATGGGGGCGGGGAAGGGAAAAGGGTTGCACGAAATGCATATGTAAACATACATGTTTTTCCCCTTCTGCCCCTTGGTCCATGTGCACTACTAACGAGTGTCTGGCTGGAGGAGATCAGTGGCCGTGGAGAGCCTTTATGTACGAGAGAGAGAGAGAGATATCGGGAAAAAGTGGGAGAACATGAAAAACTGAGAGAGAGCGAGAAAGAGAGACGGGGACTGGACGAAAGCATAAGCAAAAAAGAGAATGAGATCAAGAGAAAATTAGAGATTGGAAGAGAAAGAGCAAGAAAGCTCAAGAAAGTGATCAAGTGAAAGTTAGAGAATGAAAGAGAGAATTAGAGAGAAAGAAAATTAGAGATTGAGATCAAGGAAAAACATATAAAATGAGAGAGAGAATTAGAGAGAAAGAGAAAGAAGGATAGAGATTGCGACCAAATGAAATGAAAAGAATGAGAGAGAAAGAGCAAGAAAGCTACAGAAAGTGGCCAAGTGAAAGTTAGAGAACGAAAGAGAGAATTCGAGAGAGAGAGAAACCTGGAGAATGAGATCAAGGAAAAACATATAAAATGAGAGAGAGAATTAGAGAGAAAGGAAGAAAGCTAGAGATTGCGACCAAAGGAAAGGAAAAGAATGACAGAGAAAGAGCAAGAAAGCTACAGAAAGTGGCCAAGTGAAAGTAAGAGAACGAAAGAGAGAATTCGAGAGAGAGAGAGAGAGAGAGAGAAACCTAGAGAATGAGATCAAGGAAAAACAAATAAAATGGGAGAGAGAATTAGAGAGAAAGGAAGAAAGCTAGAGATTGCGACCAAAGGAAAGGAAAAGAATGAAAAAGAAAGTGATGGAGAGAGGGACAAACCAAGGAGAAAGTCAGTGTGTAGTAGTTGAAAGAGAGCAAGTAGAAATATTTTTGCAATCTCTCTCCTCTGTGACGGAGGTACTAATGCCCTGGAGAGGACAGAGGAGACCTTTTAGATTCACTTCAGGTCTCTCAGACCCTGTCCTCATCTCTCATGCAAACAGAGGGCACAAATTTGGATTTCCCCCTTCTTTTTTCTTTCACTGGATTTTCTCCAGTCCATTGGGATAAAAAAGGAGCAGGAAGGAACATGGGGCATCATTTTTTTTTGGCTGCCTTCCCTTGATTCCTCAACGGTCTAAGTAGTGAGTGAAGGAGCACCTGTTCTTGTCCTCTCTCTCTATTAGAAAGTAAGAGGAGGAGAAAAGTAAGAGGAGAAGGAGGAGGAGGAGGAGAATCCACTTGTCCGGGGACTTTTTTTTTCATTCCAGCCTCCTAATGATAAGGCTGGTGCTAGTAGATGGAACTTAAATGCTAATAGTAGGGTTGCTAGGAGGGCAGTGAGGGCCTGAGGAGGGAGAGGAGGATGATGAAAAGGATGAGAATACGAGTATTTGCCCTGTTTGTTGCCAGGGAGTTAAAAAATGTTGCCTGGAGGGAGTGAAATATTTCAGAGAGCGGGAGACGGAGAGAGAGCGGGAGACGGAGAGAGAGCGGGAGACGGAGAGAGAGAAAGAGACAGAGAGAGAGAGACAGAGAGAGAGAGAGAGAAAGGAAGCAATGTTTTCAAACTCGGGACGACCCTTCATTGAGGATGCAAGCTCTTCCTTATGCATATACAGATAGGACGTGGAATGTTTTTCTTAGGGATAATTCCCTTATATTATTTATCTGTATGCACATGGGCACATATGTAAAAGCATATGTGTAAGAGCACTATGTTTAGAGTAAGGACAAGCTATCATCATCATTTCCCTTGTTCATATACATACTATAAAGAGTTGAAGCTCATGATGATTTTATGGCTTTTCATAATACGTGAAGGATCTACGTGGAATTCTCCTCACATGCAACCCCTCCTCCCTCTCATACATTTGGAGCATTTTAGTTCCTTCACTATGGAGCTATGGACCCACGCTTCTTGTGTCAAGGGGGAATCTTAGGGAATCATAATAAAATGCTATAGGTTGCAGAAAAAAAAATTTTTTTTAGAGAGAGATTTTATCTACCCTGGGAGGAAAAGGCGACCATGATGTACGGGGAGAGGCCTATATGAGGGTGGGAGGAGAAATTGCTGAGTGTGGAATATTCCCCCTCCCCCTCTCTCTGTCTCTCTCTCTTTTCTCCGTCTCGCTCTTTTCGTGGAGGGCAGAGGGGAAAAAGAGAGTAGAAGAATTTATTCATGAAGTTAACAGATGAAAGAACTTTGCAAATAAATAAGCAAGTATGAGCTAGGATGAGGATGGGTGAGGGGTCCTCCTCCGTCTCTCTCTTGCTCTCTTCCTGTCTTCCTCAACTCCTTCATTTCATCGTGCCCTCTCTCTCTCTCTCTCTCTCTCTCTCTCTCTCTCTTTCCTCTTCGTCTTCCGAAATAATTTTCCCGTACTTGTTAAATGATTTAATTACAGAACAGAGTAATTAAGTATCAAGGGGGAACAGCGACTGTCTGCCCATGTTTTTCTCCAAGTTCCAATGAAAAGATTAAATAGTTGCTAAAAGCTGGAGCGACATTCTTTGAGAGTTGAGACTTTTCACTCTATCTCTCTCTTTCTCTCTCTGTCTCATTCTCTCTCTCTCTTATCCACATCTCAAATTTTATATAAACCATGTTGAAAACGGCGGGGAGAATCGTTAGTGATTTCCCTGTTTAGTATGCATGACATACTTTTATCCTCACTGTGTGTTTAAGAACCGTTACAGCTTGTATTAGTCTCAAATGCCTGGCTTCCACCCGATGTCTCTTTCCCTCTCTCGCTCTCGCTCTCTCTCTCCTCTCTCTCTCTCTCGCTCTCTCTCTCCTCTCTCTCTCTCTCTCTTGGTCCCTCCCCCACCTCTTCTAAAGAACACAGTATTTCTCCTCTCTTCCTGCCCTTCCTAATCTCTCTTCCTTTCTCGCTTCTCTCTCGCTTTCTCTCTAGCTCTCTCTTTTTCTATCTAGCTCTCTCTTTCTTTCCCTCTAGCTCTCTCTCTTTTTCTCTTTAGCTCTCTCTTTCTTTCTCTCGAGCTCTCTCTTTCTCTCTCTAGCTCTCTCCTTCTCTCTCTAGCTCTCTCTAGCTGTCTCTTTCTCTCCCTAGCTCTCTCTTTCGCTCTCTAGCTGTCTCTTTAGCTCTCTCTCTCTCTGTCTAGCTCTCTCTTTCTCTCTCTTTCTCTCTTTCTCTGTCTAGCTCTCTCTTTCACTCTCTAGCTGTCTCTTTAGCTCTCTCTCTCTCTCTCTCTAGCTCTCGCTTTTCCTCTGTAGCTCTCTCTTTCTCCCTAGCTCTCTCTAGCTCTCTCTTTCTCTCTCTGGCTCTTTAACATTTTCGTCCCCTCTCCTGATTCTGTTCTCTTGGCTTCTTTTTCTCCTTTTCCTCCTCGTGCGACTCATTCCGTTTGTCTCCTTCCTCCGTGTCTCGCTGTCCATCCCTCTCTCATCCTTGTACTAGCTCCCTGTTGTCCTGTAAATAAAGTTGATCAACAATTTAGTCATGATATTTGCTTCGTTATCCAAGGATTAGTATTACATGTGAATATGTGGAGCACTTCCTCCAGTATGTGAGGAATGTGTTCATTGGGGAGAAAGGACGTGCAGAGAGAGAGAGAAACAGAGAAATAAATAAAGAGAGTTGGTCAGAGAGAGAGAGAGAGAGAATTGTGAATGCAAGAACTCACCCAAGTATAAACTCCATTCTCCTCCACGTGCCCATCCGACGGCTAGGAGAATTGCCTGGGAAAAAGGGAAAGGGGCACTCCTCAGTTTTGAAATGGAATTTCCCTTGGCCCTCCACCATGTCCGCTTCATCTTATGGAGAATAAAGGGAGAGAGTGAGAAAATGGGCTGGAGCATGGACTTATGTAGAAGAGAATGTAAGAGAGAGAGAGGGGGGAGAGAGTAATAACGATAATAATGATAATAATACGTTAAAGCGAGAGAGAGAGACGAATATGATTATTATGACTCTTACTTTTGGTAAAGGAATGTATTAATCTAGTGGGAGAGTGGGAGAGATGGAGAGGGAAAGAGAGAGAAAAAGAGAGAAAGAGAGAGAGAGAGAGATAGAGCCTGATTACTACCGAGATTTTGTCTTTATGGAGCGTGAATTATAGGACTAAAAGGAGCGGAGTGGCGCTGAAACAGTCCCAGTATGTAACAGCCACACGTTCCTCCTCGCTTCCCACTCATTCTACACGTTTACTACTCCTTACTACTAGCCCTATGGAGTCCTCCTAATGCCACTATTTTTTTCGGTCTCCGGTTTGTTTGGATTTGCAATCAACTTTTGTTGTTCTTCCGTGTCTTCCCTCTCTGTTTTTCTCGGTGCTTTGTATTTTTTCCCATTTAGTAAAATACACCTTTCTTCTGGGTGTTCCAGATTTTCCTTTTTTTTCTCTCTTTTTTTTTAAAAAAAAACCTCGAAGTGGAAAGCACGGCAATGTGAGGGAAAAAGAGTTCTGAGGAGAGAGAGTAGGTATACTCTAATATAAAGTAGAAAAACCGGAGAAAAGCGTAGGAAAATGTACCCAGACAGTGAGAAGGAGTAGGAAATGAAAATGAAATATGTACCTATACAATTGGCTGTGAGCATGATGCAAAAATTGCATATAATAAGAGCGACAGAGAGAGAAATGGAGGAGAGGTGAGGAGTTCGAGAGAGGGAGAGAGAGAGCAAGAGAGAGAGAGAGCACAGCAGGGAGAGAGAATATTTTGACAGGCCATATGCCATATGGCCCTCTTAACGCAACCTGTCAAATGTAAATGGGAGATGTGGAACGGAGCATTAGCGGGAGGAGGCGGAGGAGGTGGATAACATGGAAGGTTACGAATATTTTTAATTCATTTTTTCCTTGAGATATAACTACATATTTCAAGACCTTCTCTGTCTCAATATGACCCTCTCTGTCTCTCACCTCACCTCTTTTTTCCGCCTCGTCTCTCTCCCTCAAAAAGTCTGTGTAGTACAGGACACACTTCAACAATTATGCAGATTACTTAAGATTCCCCAGAAAAAAAAAGGGTATGAACCATGTGAATGTATTTTTTTCCCATTTCCTATGTCGAAGAAAGAAAAAAAAATAGAAAGTACGTCAATATACCACTCGACTCCTACCTCTTTCCCGCGCTCCTTCATACGCGTCTGTGTGAGGTCTCGGTCCAGATGACGAGAGAGCAGTAAAGGGAAAAGAAGTTTTTTTTTACAAAAATAAAAAAAAAGATTTTTATAGATTTTTTTTTTTACTTCAATTTCTTCTTCTTCTATTCCCACAGTTTTTCCTTTGAACTATTGCCCTACTCCGAAAAGTAAGAGGGAAAAAAGGTGTGCCATTATGGCCGATCGTCGCTTTTAACCCTTTTTACTCTCTTCTAGTATTAGTTTAACATCAATTTCACCACGTTAAATGCATCTCATGAATATTCTGGGGGGAAACGTCAAAAAGAAATTTGAGAGGAGAAGAAAAATGACTCCTTCCCTCAGATCCTTCCCTTTTGGGTAGGGACAAGGGGTAATCTCCATGTAATAAAGCGGTGGAGATGAGGACAAGAAAAACACGGGAGGAGGGAACAGAGAAATTGAAAGGGAAAGAGAGAGAATAAAGAGCAAGAGAGAGAGAGAGTCTTTTTCCATACTATGCATGTTATATTGATTCATTGGCAAGGAAACCTCAAAGGGGAGAAATGAAATTGGTTCACATACTACACTTCATCTTTACCTTCTCTCTTGCCGCATACTTTTCAAACTGTTGGGAAAACTTGAAATCTCTCTCTTTCTCTCTCTCTTCCTCTCTTTTTCTCTCTTTCTCTCTCTCCTCTCTCTCCTTCTCTTTCTCTCTCCTCTCTCTCTCTTACTCTCTCTCTTTCTCCTTCTCCCTTTTCCCTTTTTCTTTCGTCCTTTCTTCTCTCTCTTTCTTTCTCCCTTCCTCCGTCTCTCTTTTTCTCTTTTTCTGTATTACTCCTTCTCTATCTCCGTACTTTTCTCTCTTTCTGTGTTTATCCTTCTCTTTCTGTATCACACTTTCTCTCTCTTTTTGTCTCTTTCTGTATTTATCCTTCTCTTGCTCTCTGTTCTATCTGTATATCTTCTTCTCCTCTTTCTTCCCTCACTTTTCCTTTCTCCGTTTTCTCTCTCTTCTCCTTCTCTTGGTTTTTTCTTTTTCGCTCGTTCTCTCCCGTTTATCCCTCTACTTCTCTTTCTCTCTCTTACTTTCTCTTTCACTCTCCCTTTTTTTCTCCTTCTCTCTTTCTTTCTTCCGCTTCCTCCCTCTTGTGCTCTCACTTTATCCCCCTCTCCGTCTCTCCTTCACTCACTTTTTGTATTGCTTTCTCTGTCTATTCCTCACTCTTGACGTGTCCCTGCCTTTCTCTCTCTCAGTTTCTCGTCTTTACTAACTCTTTCTCGGTTTCCCTTCCTTACGAACTCACTCTGATTGCCCCTCTTCTGTCTCTCCCGCTCACGGTTTTGTCTCCCTCGTCCTTTGTTGTAATTCGGCTCATTAGCAAATCTCTCACACCGACACATACGACTTTCCGCACTCTGCATACATCCATGAAATAACACGCAGCCCACCACAACTGACGCGAACATGTTGTTTCATAATATTACTTGGTAAATAATTTAGACAGCTAGGAAGCGACAGAATGAGGGGGAGAGAGAAAGAGAGAGAGAGAGAGAATCTCATTGTGGAAGCTATGAGTGTACCCGGTAATGAGGTTAGTAATTACATGGGGTTCTTCCACCAGTGGATGAGAGAGGTTGTTTTAAATTCTCCTATGCACACCCACCAACTCCGAAGAAAGGTATATACGTTGAGAGGGAAATAGAAGAAGACGAAGGACAGTCTTCTCCTTCACTTTTCCCCTTACCGCATTTAATTGAGCGTGAGGGTTTCCTTTCCACGCGTTGCCATGATTTGCTTCTTTTTTTCTGTTTGCGTGTGCAAGAGACAGGTTGAAGGTGAATGCATGTATACATATGTGGGACATGTGTGTAATTGCAAATGAAAGTGCTCAGGCGGACCTGAACGATTTTGAAGAGCCAAAAAAGAGAGATAGTGATAGAGATAGAGAGAGGGAGAGAGGAAGAAGACACGGTGGGAAGGGAAGAAAAAATAGAATCAGAATTAAAGAGCGAGCAAATGCAGAATTTGGACAGGCGGAATAAAGTCGAGGAAAAAGATGGGACAGATGCGAGGGAGAAAGTAGGGGACGTCGAAAATTCATTGGGAGCAACATAAAAAAATACTTGGGATAGACAAAAGGAAGAAAGGAGAATAGGATGACGTTTGGGAGTAAGAATAAAATGTGGAGAGTGAATGAAAAAAAAAACATTATTGAAAGTAAGAAAGGAAGGACACGAAGGAACTTGGGAAAATAAGGAAACATCACTATGCGAGAGGAATTGAAAAACAAAAGGGGGAAAACGGGATATTCACAGTGGCTCAAAGACCCAGAATGAAAGATGGGGAAGGAGAGGAAAAGAAAAAGAGGATGGAAATCTATCCAATTTTTTATACCCTTTTACCATGGTGTAAAGTGACTAAAGCAAAACGCGTTGGTGTGTATGAAGGACCTACGTAGGTACCTACTTTTTCGTACAGGTGGAGTGTGTCTAGGCCAAAAGTTGTTAAGGGAAGTAAAGTACAGGTACGGTGTAGTATTTTATTTGTTGTCACACACACACCTACGACAATCCACACTTGTGTCCTCCATCAAGGCTGTGAAAGTGGATAAAAGTTGGTTAGTTAGATGGAAGGAGAGACGTGGTAAAGTATGGGGAAGTGGATGGTTGGGAGAGGAGGAGGTAGTGTAAATATAAAAGGGACAAAATTTACGAAGGCATCAATGTTTAGCTCCTTAAAAAATGTCTCTTATTACCACTCCAACTGCAGCATGTAACATGTGGAGCTCCTACACTCGCCCCGTAACGCTCTCCACTCCACTCTGACGTTCCTTTTTCAACAGCAACCGGAGCTGGATGAGGTTCTTTTTTCTTTTCTTTTTCGGGGACCCAGAGAAGAGTGGAGCAGTGGAAGGGAATATGTGTGTCATGAAGCCCGTGTTTCACAGTGTGGAGCCATATAACAAGTGATTTATATGGATGGGTGTGATGTGGGGTGACAAACTACTTAGAACTTCTGCATAAGACTGGCAACAAATATCTCCCTTCAACCTCTATCTCTACCCTTTCTCTCTCTATTTTCTCCCTCTTCCTCTCACTTTTTTCATTTTACTTTCTCGTTCTCTCTCCCTTTCTTCCTTCTTTCTCTCCTTTCGTCTCCCTCTCGGGTTTCTCTCTCTCGCACTCTCTTGCCTTTCTCTCGTTCCCTCCATTTCATTCCCATCTCTCTTTCCTTTCTCGCACTCTCACTTTTTATTGCCTCTCCTCTCTCTTTCCATTTTCTCCACTCTCTCCATTTTTTCTCTGTTCCCTATCTCCTTTTGTCTCCATTTTCTCTCTCTTTTCTCTCGCTCTCTTTTTTCATTTTCGGCGCTCCATCTTTCTTTTCTCTCGCTCTCATTTTCCATTTTCGGCGCTCTCTTTCTTCTCTCTCGCTCTCATTTTCCATTTTCGGCGCTCTCTCTTTCTTTTCTCTCGATCTCTTTTTCGATTTTCTGCGCTCTCTCTTTCTTTTCTCTCGCTCTCTCCTTTTCATTTATCTCACTCTGTCGTTTCTCTCTCGCTCTCTGCTTTTCATTTATGTCACTCTTTCGTGTCTATCTCGCTCTATTTCATGTCTCTCTCTCCCTTTTCTTTTTCTCTTGAACATTCTTTCTCTTTTTGATTTTTCTCAATTGCTCGCTTTGTGTTCTCTTTTTGATTTTTCTCAAGTGCTCGCTTTGTGTTCTCTTTCTGTTTGTCTCGCTGTCTCGTTTTCCTTCTTGCTCTCTTTTATTTTCTATGCTTTCTTTTTTGCCTTGCTTTCTTTCTCTATTTCTTTCCTTGCTTTTTTCTCTTTTTCTTTCCTTGCTTTTTCTCTATTTCTTTCCTTGCTTTTTTCTCTTTTTCTTTCCGTGCTTTTTTTCCATTTCTTTCCTTGCTATCTTTCTCTCTCATGTTTCGTTCTCCTTTATGTTTCTATCTTTCTCGCTTGATATGATTTCTCTCTCGTTCCTTTCACATCTCCGAATTTACTTTGCTCCTCTATTGCGCCTTAAATCTGTCCCTGCTTGTGCCCTCTCTCCCATCTCCTCTCGGCCTCCCTTCCCCCGTCCCCTATCCCCTTCACGGCTTCCCATATACTTAGACGTAAATAGTCGAGAAGGCAAAGTGTGTTGGTATTTGGGATTTGTGAGTATTTACTGGAAGGCTTTTCCCACCAGTGGCCGTCGTAAATGGTATAGTCTGAGAAAATATAGCATTTCTCAAACTCTTTACTCCTTCTTTCTCCTTGACTGGGCTTTCTCAAAACGTGTTTACGTGCACCTTTTCCTCCGGTGAGGAGGAATGAATGCCAGAAAGAGAGTGAGTTAGTGAGAGAGGGAAAGAGAGGAAGAGTGCGAGATAGAGAGAGAACAAGGAGAGTAGAACTAAAGAAGAAAGAGTGGAAGAATTTATTTCTTTTTTTTTTACATTATGCATATACACATAGGACACGAGAGTGGATGTGGTGGTAGTAAATAGGGAAAGGCTTGGTCTTCGCCTTGAATTTAGACGTTGATGGGAAAACAACACCTGGAGACTGCTAGGAGGGAGTGGAGGTGGGCTTGTGAGTTTTTTTGGGGGAGGAATGAGAAGCAAGGAGAAAGCCAAGCGGGAGGGAGGGATTGTGATGGAGAGAGATGTGGATAGAGAGCGAGAGAGAGAAAACGAGAGAAGTAGAGGGAGAAAACGAGAGAAATAGAGAGAGAGATGGAGAGAAAGCGCAAGAGAGAGAGAAACAGAGAGCAAAAGAGACGAAAATAGATCAAGTGAGAGATAAAGAGGGGAATAGAGAGAAAAAGAGACAAAAATGGATCAAGTGAGAGATAAAGAGGGAAATAGAGACAAAAAGAGACAAAAATAGAAAAAATACGGGAGAAAAAAAGAGAAAATATCCGGAGGAAAAAGCAGGTGGAAAGTAGGGAAGATTGTAAGTATTTATAGGAGATGCATAGATTTAGGAGATAAGTTTCAATCAGGAAATGTTATTGTTATCATGGAATATGTCCACAATAAATCTCTCTCCGTGTATTCAAGCCTTCTCTCTCTTTCTCTTTGCTCTATTCTGCACTTACCATACTTTCTCCGTGCACCTCTAGCCGTCATTCTGTTTACTATTTTCCCCTCCCTAGCCATCTCTCTTTCTCAGCTAATCCTTGCCATTTTCATCTCCAAAATACTCCACATATCCTACCTTTCTCGGGGATCCTCTCGTCCACTTTTTCCTTCCCATCTAGCTCCTGGTTTCTGCTTGTGTTTTTCTTAGTTTTTTTTTCATATAATTTCCTCAGTCACGGGATTTGCTTTTCCTTTCTCGTGCTCCACTTTTTTGTTCTCAGTTTATCCCCTTCCAACTTCCCCACTTTCTATCCTTCTTTCTATCTTATTTCATTAGATTGTCCTGGAGCATTCCAATCCATCCAATGGATGGGATTGGGGGCTCCTTTAATTTTCATTTCAATATCTACGAATTCTTTTGTCCGTTTCCCCCTCCTTTCTTATTTAACTCTGCCGCTGCATAATTTCTTTTTCTTGATGCGCTTCTTGCCTTCCTTTAATTTGTTTATCTCTCTCTCTTCCTCCTTCCGTCTTCATGCTCTTTTCTCCTTCTTGATTTCTCACTCTCGTTTTTCTGTTCCCTTTCTTGACTTCTCCCTCTGTGTTCTCTCTTGATTTCTCACTCTTCTTCTCCTCTTTTCTCTCACTCTTTCTCCTACACTCTCAGTATGTCTCCCTATGTATATCTATGGCGTGCATGTTTTAATTTTGCAATTGCCATTCCAAGTAAAAAATCAATGGGTCGTTTCTCCTAACACGGAGCACTTAAAGAAGAGGAGAATAAGACGGAAATAGCTCACTCCTCCGCCCAATGTGTACGAATGTACCCCTCGGACGTTTGCAAACGCTATTTAGCCCTGTGCAAATGTTCGTTGGAATTGAAATCCTGGGCCTTGGTCTGAATACTACTTTGTTATCCCTTACCATGCAAATATCTACAGTATAGGACCAACACATAAGCCCGTGGAATCAGGGTGTATATGAGTATGTACGGAGAAAGTACGTGCCCTACGGGAAGTAGAATGTGAATAAGTGTCTTCACTTTAACCACGCTCCATCCAATTAATTAGACTAAAGAGTCAAGCGCAAGTAATTAGGGACGGGTTGCGGTGAATGTCGTATTTAATGAAAATTTTATTAAGGGGGAAGGGAGACCCACGGATTCGGGGGCGAATCCATGGAGTGGTGGGCCCCGAGGATCTCCGGAGGGCGAGAGAAAAAGAGTCATGCCAGTGGGTCCTTCCACTATTTAGTGGCACTTGTTTTCTGTCTTCCCTTTTTTTATTTCCTTCCCTCCTATTCCTATATACATATCGCCTACACATAAACGAGAGAGAGAGAGAGAAGGACGAAGAGGTTCGGGTGTAATTGAAAGTGCACAGTCCTCTCCCGTCCTGAGCTGGACTCCGGTGGCACTGTTACTACGACCACAATTTTTCCACGGCACCCACATTTCCCCCCCACTCCTTCCTCTGTTGAGCAGAGGACGTCGGTCTGTGTACATGACGGTATTATGTATATTGGTGCGGAGGAAGGAGGAAAAAATGGGGAATGTATAACATGTATATCATTTTATGGAAAGAGAAAAGGGATAAGAAGGAACGCTTTTCCACCACTGGCCGAGTCCTCCTAACCTCAATGGTCAGAGACAGAGAGGGGAAGAGAGGGGGCGAGGGAGCGAGACGGAGAGAGAGAGAGAGAAAGGGAGAGAGAGAGAACGAGGGAGATAGCGTGGGTCGCCATAGTGGTAAACTAGATACATGAAGCCCGCATGGAACCAATGAGCCTCGTCTAAACCTCTCAAAGTCAGAGAGTTGGCCAGTTATCTGGGGGGGGGAATATAAAGGAGGAAGGTGAGAGGGTGACAGGGAGAGAACAAGAGAGAGATGAAAAGATAATGGGAGACATAGAAGGTTAGAGAGATACAGCGGGAGAGAGACGGAAGCATGGAGAGAGGCAGAAAGAGAAAGAGTGAAGAGAGAAAGAGAAAGAATGAGAGAGAGAAAGAGTGAGAGATAGAGAGAGAAAGAGAAAGCATGAGAGAGAGAAAGAGTGAGAGATAGAGAGAGAAAAAGAGAGAGAATGAGAAAGAGTGAGAGAGAGAAAGAGAGAGAGAAAGAGTGAGAGATAGAGAGAGAGAAAAAGAGAGAGAATGAGAAAGAGTGAGAGAGAGAAAGAGAGAGAGAAAGAGTGAGAGGTAGAGAGAGAGAAAAAGAGAGAGAATGAGAAAGAGAGAGTGAAAGTGAGAAAGAAAGAAGGCGAGAGAGGAAAAAAGAGAGAAGAGAGGAGGACAACACACTTCACGCTAGGATGTGGGTTACGAGCATGCTTAACATTTCTTTGTGTTGTGGCAGCTACTTCTCTTTTGCATGTTATAGTAGGTATGTTGGTGGCCTAACTGGATTTTATTTAAAGTGCCTATACGGTGTACACTCAATATTTTCGCTATTTCCTTCTCTTTGCTCGTCCTCGTACCCAAGAACGTCGTGTGAGGTTATCAAGTTGGTATTGTCCGGATTTTTTCTTGTGGTCGAGCTTCACTCTTTTCTCTCTCTCTTTGGCTCTCTCCTGCTCTCTCTCGTTCTCTCTTTGCCACTCTTTTTTCTTCTCTCTGTCTTTCTATTTTCCACTTTTTCCCTCTCTTTCTCACTGTCTCTCTCTTTCTCCATGATTCTCTCGCTTTCTCCCTGATTCTCTATATTTCTCACTCGTTCTCCCTGATTCTCTCTGTTTCTCACTTTTTCTCTCTCTTTCTCACTTTCTCTCTCTCTTTCTCCCTGATTCTCTCTCTTTCTCACTTTTTCTCTCTCTCTTTCTCCCTAATTCTCTCTCTCACTTTTTACTCTCTCCTTGTCTCTCTTTCGGTCTATGTTTCTTTTTCTCTGTTTCTCACTTTCTCGCTCTCTTTCTTACTTTATCTCTCATCGTCGTTATCGGGTTTTTCTCCCTGTTTCTGTCTCTTTTTCAGTGTTTTTCTTTTTCACGTTTACTCTCTCTTTCTGCCTCTCTTTCCCTCAGTCTGTCTCGTTGCCATGTCGTTCTTATCTGCTCCTCTCTCTACCTTCCCCGACGTCCGTGGTGCTTTTCCTATTTGTCAATGTTTCTATTTGTTTTGAGTCTATTCCCTCTCAACTCTTTGAGCACTCCCTGCTTTTCTTATGCAAAGTTTGTTTCAACGGTATTTCTTCCTTTTCCCCTTCCTCGCAGGGGCTTCCTCTTCTTTCTTTCCTTCCTCATGGCCATAATATGTAGCTTGTGTAATTATTTCCCTCCTAGCCTTTAAAATAACACACTTTCCCACTCGCCACTTCCCGCACACCCAGCCTTTTCTTGTGTTAATTTCTGTCCCCATAGTATATGGTTCGCATTCTAAATGCGTGATATTTAAATGGCACTTTCTCTTCCTTTCCCCGTGATCTATGTGTATATGTTTTGTAAAATTCGTGATTTTTTGTTACTTCCCTTCCTTCTTTTCATTTGTGTAAATAAATCTATTTCTTTTTCTCTTTCTCCCCTCTCGCGACACAGTAAACTTTTAGGTGGACCTTCTTTCTTCAAAAGACGTGTCGTGTACATTTTTTTTTAAAAAAGGGCATTAGTCGTCTTTTTTGGGAGAACTTCGTTGTTACCTGTTTTTTTTTGCTTTTCATTTCCCGGAGATAAGAGGGAAAAGTGAATGTAAAAAATGTGCTCCATCTTCTCTTTTTTTTCGTGCTTTTATATGTACAAATAAAAACTCTTGAAAGTTGAAAGGATTTTTAGCCCGCTCTCCATCCCATTCCTTTTGAAATGTAGGCCGTTGGTTATACATCCATGCTTCTATGCCTACGAATCTTTTTACTGCCATTAAAATAGTCCTGGGAGTATGCCTTCTCATTTTACATTCCTTTTCTCCTCCTTTCTTTTTTCTCCCACTATTTGCTCTTCCTCTGGTCCTACCTCCAGGAAAATATCCCTTCGACTGTCCTCTCTTTATCTCTTTTGCTCTCAACGTCGCTTTTACTTTCATTGTGCTGACGCAAAAAAAAATGGAAAAAATACGTAGGTATGCATTCCCCCGTATACATTTGCTTTGCAAGTCTTTCTTTCGACAGAATCTTTTTCCCCGTTTTTGGTTCTTCCTTCGTACTTGAACAATTTTGTACGGGACAATAACAGAAAAAGCTTGGAGGGGATAGGAAAAGGTGAAAGGTAGTTTTTGCCTTTTGCATGTATACTGCTTTTTTTTGCTGCGTAGGGCTCTTTACTCGTTTCATCATGTGGTTTCCTTACTTTTATACCATTCATACAGTTGCTTTCTCCAGACCTGTTTTGTTTTGGGTTTTCCCTTTCTTATTTTTGCCTTTGTCCAACTTTTCTTTCCCTTTTGTCATCATCTTCTCACATTCCTGGTGGTCTGATATCTCAGTTTTGTTTTCTCTTTTCAATATCTATTTTTTGTTTTGTCTTTTCTGATTATCTTTTTGTGTCTATTTTTAGATTCTCCCATTTGCTTTTCTTTCTTATTCACTTTTTTGCTTTTATTCGGACGAATTGTTTTTGCCGTCTTTTCTAATTTTTTGCTTTCTGTACTTTCTCTTTTCCACACTTGTCTGCTTTCTATTCTCTTTCACCGTTCCTTTTCTCTGTGGTTGTGCCTCTCTCTTTTTCCTGAGTTTCTCCCATTTCGGGTACCTGTCATGATTTTCTCCTTGCCCGTTCTCCATAATGTTTTTCCTTATACGTCCTATGGTCAAATGCAGGAGATCATTTGGAAACATTCAAGGGGAGAACTACTCCTATAGCCAATGTATGTGTGTGTGGATGGGATAAATTTGAAAAAGCCCGGGAAAATTGTTTCTACTCAAAGACGTGGAATTATCATGGAGAAAGGGAATTCTTCTCATTTACTCCTAACATCACATCTTTCACTTAGTGTGTGAAAGAGTAAGTAGTTACGCACTGAATTGCAAGCTTTCTCTTCCTCTCTTTTCCGCTTTTTTTCCATGCCCCAGAGTTGCAGCTGAGGGAGGTCCCTCAGCAGTAATAATCTCCTTGCTTTCTTTTCGCGTTTCTTCCCATTCGTCTTCCTTTCCCTCTCTCTCTCTCTCACTCGCTCTCTCTTTCTCCAACCTTCCTTTCTCTCATTGGATCTCTTGAAGCATTCAAAATTGAACCAGGTGTGAGAAAGGTTTTAGCACATACATCAACCTTTATCTAATGACGACCATCTCTTTTCTTCTCCCCTCTTTTCTCTTCCTCTTTCTTCCCCTCTCTCTCTCCTTTTCGCGTGAATAGACAATGAGACATTTATCTTTATTTTGACATTCCCCCTCACCCTCTCTATCTCCCCCTCTCTCTCTCTCTCAATGCTCATTCTCTTCTCCTCCATTTCCCTCCTCTCACCTCTCACGTTCCAGCGAACTGGAAGGATCGGTATTAGGGCCAGGAGTTATCCAGGAGTAAAAGTAGAGGGTTTTTGAAAAGGTATTTATGACAAGGAGAAAAACACTTGAGTTGGTCTACTTGTATGTATGAAGGGATAATTATAGCCAGGAGTGCATTCTCTTTTTCCCGAGTCTCGCTTTCCCCCTTGGTTATGTATACCCTGTAAGTATTGAGACGCACATGTCTGTGTAAGCGTCGTATGTACGCGTTATGTGCGTGCTCCCAACCTTTTCACGTTGTGCTCAACATTTATTACGGTTTCCTGGTTGATAATTAATCTTCCTCCGTGCGTAAACATGTGAGGTTAATATTTCATTCGTGGAGAGTGAGAGAGCCTTTTCTCTCTCTCTCTCTCTCTCTCTCTCTCCCTACTTTTTCTCTCCCACCTCCTTCGCCTTCTCCGTCCAACATCTAACAGAGTCCGTTTTTCTCCCGCATGGATTTTCATATATATAAATATATACAGTTGTGTACAAGGAATCCCACAGTATACCCACAACCCGCATTAGGAGCCGGGAGACGCGGTGGGAAAAGCTGTAAAGGAGGAATATATTATTATTAGACGGGTATTTGTGACAGTGTGGGGAACGTTTGAGGTGAAATTGAGGATAAAAGCCTGGTTGCTTCTGATATTCTTCTCCCACCCGCTGTCTCACTCTCTCTCTCTCACTCTCTCTCTCTCGCACTCTCTTATGTGGATATGGTTCAATTAAATACATATCGCTCTCTCCCACTCACACTTGTCAGTCTTTCTGAAGGTCTTCCTCTCTTTCTCTCTCGCTCTCTCTCCCACTTTCATCTCTCTCTCTTTCTCTCTCACTCTCTCTCCCACTTTCGTCTCTCTCTCTTTCTCTCTCACTCTCTCTCTCCTTTCCTCTCTCATTTTCAGCCTCTTGAACTCTCTCTCTCTCTCTCTCTCTCTCTCTCTCTCTCTCTCTCCGACTCACTCTGTGTATTTGATATGAAGGTGATTATTATTTTCACAATATTCCAATGAATGAGTCGTGAAAAGAGCATTAAATCCCCTCAAAATCTCTTCCATATACTTTATGCTTGGTGAGTGGCTGTCTCTCTCGGTTGTTCGCTTCTCTCACTTACTCGCTTTATCGTTGAACTTCGTTAACGGCTGTTGTCAGACAACAGCAGGGAGAGTGTGTGATTCTCTGTCCGTAAAATGGTAATGGAATAAAGATTTTTTTGAACGTCAACTTCATGTTATGTAGTGAAACTGGCGGCCATGGTGGTAGTTTCACTGAAGTGGGACGTATTTGTTGTAAATTGGGACCAAAAGCTTTTTGCGAACTTTTTCCCTTTCTCTGTCTCTCTCTCAAATCCCTGCGTCTGCCGCTTTTTCTCTCAATTCTCCTCCGCCTCCTCCTATCTTTGTCAGCCCGACGCGCTATGAAGTCGGGTTTTTCAGACACTCGATTAAAGGGAGTAAATGACAAAGGGATATTAGTTTAATAACCATTCTTTCCATGCTTTCTCTCCACTTCAATTCCTTATTCTCTCCCCATCCCCCCCCCACACACACTCCACATACGGATCTCGCAGATGAAAGGCACTCCTTTCATGTTATTTTCCAAAATTAATGAATTTATATCAACTTACGTATTCCTGGTTGAGCTACAACCCTATTTTTTTGGAGGGAGATCAACTGTTACTCGTCCTCGGCTTGATCTAAAACACTGCATTTGACTTTCAACTCTCTCACCTTTTCCGGGGAGGGGGGGCAGACGGTCTCTTGGGGGGATTCTAGGAAAAAAGACTTTTCCTTCATTATGAAAACAGACGGGATTAACCCAAAGTTACGCAATACAGCGTCCATGCTTTTAACGTTGTTTCCGATCAAGTGCGCAAAGTATATTCCAAAGTGAAAGCAATGAACGAGACAAAAGTCCTCTTTTAAAAGCCGAGTGTTATTGTGAGCTCAGGGAAAGAGCCACTTTTGTAACTTTTAGCCGTCGTACTTAGTCTAAAAACAGATGTTAAGCATCGACATAATCACAAAATATTTCCTGGTGTTGTGTACTCCCCTTCTTTGGAAGAGGAGGAAAGGGAGGGACAAAATGGGTGAAAGGAAGGATGGAAAAATTGTTAAATGAGAGGAGAGGGTTTACGCACATAATCTCCCACTTCCCACTTTGCATAGTAATTCCTAAAGTATAGTAGACAAAAAAAAACAGAATTTTTACTCACCACTGGGAAGTAATTAGGGGGGACTAGGACCAGGCGGAGATGGAGGAGGAGGACGGAGTTGAAAAGGAAATGAGTATATTTGTCCTGTATGGAAATACAAGTATATACTGGTAATTATAGGGGCCAAAACGGAATGGGGTGAGGATATGGCAAATATGTTTTTTCTCTTGTTTAGCAACTCCCCCTCTCAGCCCACGAAAAATAAATGAGTTTGTTTCTGACTTTTCCCCAAAAACTAGTGGATGTGTTGGGGAGGGAAAGCATGCATTTTGGTATGTATGAGGAAAACATACACGCACATGGACATATGAAGGATGGCTAATTTTTTTTTCTGTGTCGAGAGAAAGAGAGAGAGAGAATGAAATTAGGGAGAGAGGGAAATAATGTGTTTAGGAGAATTCCTCATCCTCTCCTTCCTATACAAAGTCACTAGCCCAACCACGAGTAAGTAATGATGGGCAGAGACTTCCCTTTTTCTACACTGATGGTGATAAGTGGGCATCAAGGATGATGTGGAGCTTGGAGGGGAAAGGACAAGGCAAAGGCAACTCGTAAAATTCATCCATGCATTCCCCTTCTTGTCATCATCTTTTGCGTGAATCTGAAAGGAAAGGCTTTTTTTTTCTCCACAACCTTTTTTGTTAGATTACTATTTTGGTCTGAGGTCATTTACCAAATGATGTTGGGAGAGGGAGATAAACCCGGAGGAAATGGATACAAAAAAGAAGGGAGAACAACCTAGCCCGTATAATGTTAGCAGAAACAAGCTTAAAATGCGGTGTGATATGAGCGGACAAGGAGACATGCGACACGAGCAAACAGCACCGGGAAATCAGGAAAAAAATTGGGAATTATTTCGGGGAAAGTGTGGGATGAGAGATCAAAAGAAAAGGATAACAGAAAGTAGTAAATGAGAAACTAATGGGAAAGCAGAGACAGGAAACCAAACAGTGACAAACGTATTAAGACAGCAGGAAGATAAAACAAACCGGAAAGTGACAATTATGTGACAAAGAAATAATTTGTGAACTAACAGAGATTATTAGCCAGGGGATAGAAACATGGGGGAAAACCGAAAAAGAAAGGGACACCGTATACAGAAACAACAAAGAGAAAAGAAAACAGCAAGGAAAGAAATCAGAATTAAAAAGTCAGATAACTCGGGGAGACAGCAAAAAAGACAGTTAGAAAATAGACAGAAAGCATAGAGAGGCAAAAAAAGAGAAAGTGAGATGGCGGTCATAGAAAGTAGAAAGTGAATATGTGACAACAAGCATAAAAATCAAGAAAAGAAAGTAAGACAACTGACAGAGCAATCCCAAAAAGTTATACAACAAGAAAAAATGTACAATGAGAAATTTAGAAAACTTGCAAGAAAAGCTGAGAGAGAACGTGAGAAGACTGACAGACAAATCAGAAGAGGCAGTTTTACAATATGCATAGAAAGCAAGCCAACAGAAAGAGAAAACAAAGAGAGATAAGAAACCAGAAAGAGAAAGCAAAAAGCGAAAGTAACACACCAGAAAGAGAAAGCAAAGAGAAAGTAAAACACCAAAAAGAGAAAGGCAAACACCATAAAGAGAAAGTAAGACACCAGAAAGAGAAAGTCAAACACCAAAAAGAGAAAGTAAGACACCAGAAAGAGAAAGAAAATAGAAAGTAAAACACCAAAAAGAGAAAGTCAAACACCAGAAAGAGAAAGTAAGACACCAGAAAGAGAAAGTAAGACACCAGAAAGAGAAAGTCAAACACCAGAAAGAGAAAGAAGAACACCAGAAAGAGAAAGCAAACCAAAAAAGCACAAACAGAAAATGAGTAAGCAGAGAGAGACCAGGAAAGGAGAATCCGACAGGAAATAAAGAGACAGAAAATGAGACAAACTCAAGAAAATAAGTGAATATAGGAACTCCTGGCAAAGCGAGGCCAAACAACATGCTCCTGGAAAGGAAAGGAACAAAGAGGGAAATAGAAAGAAATAACAGGAAGAGATTCTACACGATTAGTTGTGTCAGCGCAAGAAAGGAGTAATGCTGGAGAATGAGACCTTCTTGTCCCAAAAGAGAGCAAAGGGTAGAGAAACAAGCATGAGAAGTGAGAGAGTCAAGATTAAAAAGGAAATTGAGTGTGTGGGGAGATAATGGGAGGATGAGGAGGAGGAGAGGAGCATATAAGCTCACATTTCCCTTTAATTTCTTATCCGAAGCTATTCACATACATTTTCCGTTTTTTCCCCATCCCAACCCGTCTACTACCTCGTCATCCCAAACTTTCTCCTCCGTATTTATACCTCCTCCTACAGTACTTAGCACACACAACGGGCTTGGTCTCCCTCCTCCGAAGAAAAAAAAGTATGGAGGAAAGAGGGGAAATGTTACAATAAGAATCAACATGGGAAAAAAGGATTTCTATGGGTTAAGTATACTTGTGTAATACTAATACTGGAAGCGGATGCAGGCCCAGACGTTGTCATGGTCTTGAATTACTACTACTTGGGAAAATTTCTACTACTTGGAAAAATTTCTACCATTTGCTGGATTCTTCCTTTCTCTTTTTTTTACTTTCTCCTCCTCCATCTCCTTCCTCCTTGTTCCTTTTGGACATCTCATGTGGGTGTCTGTCCATCACTCTGTCGGGTTGTTTCTACAGCCTTCAAGAAAATTAGGGGAGACAAAATGGGGGCTGCAGAGAAGGGGGTTCTTCCATGGAAAAAAAGGAAAAACATAACATCAGTAAATTGATATAAGGAATGGGTAGACACACAGCCTGGGACTGTGTGTTTGTGTGTGTGTGCCAAGGAAAAATAATTGGATATTTTCTCCCACAAGAAAATTCCATGTAATTACTTACCAACAAACAAACAAAGGGGGCTAGGAGAGGACAAAATGAGGATGGAAATCCAATGTAAACAATTCCCGTAGATTTATATGCCTACTAAAGAAACTCAAGTACTCCACATTTGTCTTCTTCCCTTGCTTTTTCACTTCTTCCCTTTCCTTTTTTTTCTCTCTCTCTCTCTTTCTATCTTATTCCTTTCCTTGTTCTCCACATTTTTCTCTTCCTTCTCAATTTCACTTTCACTTCGTCTCTTTCCCACGTCTCGCTTTTCCCTATATTTTTCCTCCAAAAAGTTCTTGCCATCCTTCCCTCTGGTCTTCTTCAGCTTCCATGTTGTTTACCCCCACCCCGACATGAAATTAGGTTGGGGAAAACGAATGTACATACGGTGGATACAATTGTATAGAGAAAGGGGTAAAAACTACAGGAGAATTGAAAGTTTGCTCTTTCTTGTTTTATTTACAGGAGTGGTTGCCGATGAAGAAAATCTGGTGGAGAAGGAATCCCATTCGGGCTATGCCAAAAATTTGTATTTATATTCGGTAAGCAAAAAAACCTACATATATACCATTTTACCCTTGTACTAAGCCATTTTTTGGAGACAAAGAAGAAACAAAAGTCATTTTCAATCAATGTCATGGTAGGTACTACCCGCTTTGAAAATTGAATGTTGTCTTTTTTTTAGCACAAAAACAAATAACGACATATTCCTTTTCATTCCCCAGACATCCTTTTTTGCTTCCATACCCCGTGGTATTTTTTTTTTTTTTTGGAGTTTGATTATTTTTATATTTGAATAAAACCATTTCAAATGGTTGTGGGGTAGAAACAAAAAAAAAGGACTTTCCTACCCGTCTCTCACATTCTGTGTGGAGGTGTATGGAAACATTATTAGATTGTAAGCATTTACCTTCCGTGCATATTCCCATGGATACGATCACAAATAATGGTTACGTCCTTTTTATGGCTCCGGCAGAGGAACAGCTTTGTGGCTTTTTTTCATGGAATGTAATACAGAAATAAAAAAGTAGTTTTTGACATTCGCTCTGGGTGGCAGAAACTTGTATTTTTTAGATAGTATAGATACATATATTGTCACTTCCTATTTATTCCAGCCTTCTCCCCTTTCTTTTCGAGCCTTCACTCATACCTGACCGGGCGGTGGGAGTGAAAGTTGTGGTGGAAGTGAAGGAATGAAAATGGATATAAGGAAGCAAAGGCTGAGGCATGAAGAAATGTGATCTTGTTTTTTTATCTCTCTCTCCCTCTCTCTCAGTTTGTCTGTAGGCACACATACTGGGACTTTCTACGGTTTCCTCGCTACTACTTGGGGGAGTAGCCTTTCAAAAGACTGAGAAATAGAATAAAAGAGAGAAAATGACACGAACAGGAAGGAGTAGAGAGAAATCGAGAAGGATACATAACCCTTGAAGAACAATTTAAAGTGGAGTTAGAGTGGATCGAGCTAGTTAGAGAGAAATTGGAAAATTGGCAGTGAAGGAGAGACTAATATATTTCGACGGGGAAAAAATATGAATACATAAAGTGAGAAACAAAGAGAGAACAAGCACTCAAGGTGGCTACAGCGGATAAAGAAATTAAAGAACACCTTGGAGAGAGAGAAATACATATAGATATGTAGAAAGAAGGGATAGTGAATGACAAGATACTGAAAGAGTGAGAGACAGAAATAGAGACGAGACCAGAAAGAGGTAAACATTGAGAAAACAAAATAGGAAGAAATAGACTACAGTTGAGTGAAAGTTGGAGAAAGGGGTAGAAACGGAGGGAGAGAAAAGGGAAGAGAGTTTTAAATCGAAAGAGAAAAGGGGCGAGAGAGGTAGACATTGAGAGAGAGAAAGAAATATAGAGAGAATTAGAGAGAAAGTAATAGGAAGAGAAATAGAGAGAGACTTAGAGAGAAAGTAGTAGAGACAGAAAAAGAATTACAGAGAAAGAAATAGAGAATTACAGGGAAATAGCGAGAGAAATAAATAGAAAATTACTGCGAAATAGTTAGAGGAAGAAATAAATAGAAAATTACTGCGAAATAGTTAGAGGAAGAAATAAAGAGACAAAATTATAGAGGGAGAAATAGAGAGAACGTAATAGAGACAGAGAAATAAATAGAGAAATAAATAAAGTGATAAATAGTAAGAGGAAGAAATGGAGAGAATTAGAGAGAAATAGCGAGAGAATTAGAGAGAAATAGCGAGAGAATCGGAGAAAAATAGTGGGAGAAAGTAATAGAGAGAGAGAAATAGCGAGAGAATCAGAGAAAAATAGTGGGAGAAAGTAATAGAGAGAGAGAAATAGCGAGAGAATCAGAGAAAAATAGTGGGAGAAAGTAAT
>JAQGBT010001552.1:0-30881 GCA_034698585.1 Disparrhopalites patrizii | reverse complement strand
AAAAAGAAAAAAGAGTTGTAGGAGAAAAGATAGGAAGAAAGAGATGAATCAGGAAAGAGAAAAGTAAGGAAAAAAGAAAAAAGAGTTGTAGGAGAAAAGATAGGAAGAAAGAGATGAATCAGGAAAGAGAAAAGTAAGGAAAAAAGAGTTGTAGGAGAAAAGAAAGGAAGAAAGAGATGAATTAGGAAAGAGAAAACAAAGGAATAAGGAGATGAATCAGGAAAGGGAGTCAGGAATCAGGAACGAACAAGAAAGAAATCAAGATGAACAGTGAGTGAAAAGAGAAAGGAAGACATGATGAAGGAGAAACAAGGAAGACAGAGATGAAGAAGAAATAGCGAAGAAAGAGGTAAATAAGGAAAAAGAGTGGGAAAAGGACAACAGCGATACAAAAGCGGAGGCAAGACAAAAGGGATAAAAAGGATTAAAAAGAGATAATGAGAGAGGGAATAAGAGGAAAAGTGAAAAACTGAATGGAGAAATTCGAAAGAGGAAAAGAGAGAAAAATAGAATCTGGAAGGAAAAGAGGAATAGAGAGAAAAAATGGAGAGAGACAGAGGACAAACTAAGAAGATACAAAAAGGAAAGACACATTTCGTGAAGAAGGGAGCAAGAGAAGCAGAGAGAGAGAAAGAGAGAGACGCCTAGATAGACTTAGCGTCCTGAAATTACAAACAATGCACACCCAAAGTTATTCTTATCTTTGGATGAAACTCTCCTTTTTTGGCTCTCTCTCTCTCTCTCTATAAAAAAGGGTCTCCTCCAGAGCTCCAAAGCCTCCGAGATAGAAAGGAGAGATTTAGACATTACATAAGGAAAAATGTGGTTTCCCCTCTCGTCTCTTTCTTTCTCTCTCTCTCTCTCTCTCTCTCTCTCTCTCTCACTCACTCTCTCTCTCTCTCTATCCTTCACTCTCTCCTTGACTTCCCTCTCTCCGGCCCGGTGATCATGGGGTGGGTGTCTATTGTACACATTTTCCCTTGGATTGAGACTTGAAGCATGAACATTTTGAGAAAGGAGACAAAAAAAATCCTCTCCTTTGACTCTTCTTTTTCTATTCATTCCTATAATCCGCCTTAGTTTACTTTACTTTCCTTACTTTTCTTTACATAGTACATTACGTGCATATATAAAAGGATGATGGGAGAACGGAAAGAGACGATTACGACGGATGAAAAATTGTCTTCTTTCTGCCTCACACTCAACTTTTTGGTGTCATGCAATGCGAAATGAACATTTTTACATGCATATGTACATACATATGTATATAAGTATACGTCCTTGTGTTTTCTCCAGTTTTCTCCCTTTCATTTCTTTTTAAGGTGTGGTAAACAGTGGGCCTGGCGACACTTGAAAAAGATATAAAATGAGATTTTTATGGCCACGAGCGCTTGCTTTTTATTTTATTTTTCAGGGAAAAACCCTTTGTTATAGTTGCTTATAAGGGAAATAAATTATGGGGATAAATCGGGAAATAAATTAAAAAATAATGCCAGAAAATTCATGTTATTGTGGTGAATTACACCGTGGTAAAATATTGTAAAAAGATGACAAAAATGGCCAAAAAATATAATGGGAATTGGAGGGAAGTGCGAGGGTTAAAGAAAAGTCTGGAGCAAACAGGCAGTAAAAGACATTTCGATGGAATTAATGTTTCCCTTAAAAAGCATAAAACCCGGAGCATTTACTTTAGTCATAATTGCCTGTTGTGCAGGGAAATAATTGCTTTATTTATTGCAAATGTCTCATGAATTATTAATACCAACAATAGACAACGAGTATTCCTCATAATAAATGCAGTCTCTATTTTCCTCTGCTAAAACCATGAACCTTTGCTCAGACATTTACAACAATAAAAATGCTTCAATTGAATTTAAATTACATGATTAGGCGTTTTATGAAAAATAAACAAATGAATGATTAAATGTTCTATTACAGATAAAAAATGGCATGATTGAACGGGCTATTAAAAAAAATGCATACGTTTAAAAATAAAAAATGCATGATTAAAGGTTTTATTAAAAACAAAAAAAGTGCACGATTAAGCGTTTTATTAAAAATAAACAAATGCATTTCGATTAATTGAAAACAAAAAATGCATGAGTACGCGATTAATTGAAAACACAAAGTACATGATTAAACGCTTTATTGAAAATGAAAAATGCACGATTAAAAAATATTTGAAAAAATGCATGATGAAACATTTTATTATAAATAAAAAATGCATAATTAAACGTTTTGTTAAAAATAAAAAATGCATGATTAAACGTTTTGCTAAAAGTAAAAAATGCATGATTAAACGTTTTGCTAAAAGTAAAAAATGCACGATTCAAAAATATTTAAAAAAATACATGATTAAATGTTTTATTAAAAATAAAAAAATCAATACGTTTTATTCAAAATAAAAAAATCAATACGTTTTATTAAAAATTAAAAAAATCAATACGTTTTATTAAACATTAAAAAAATTCCTGCGTTTTAGTAAAAATAAAAAATGCACGATTAAAATATGTTTGAAATGCACAGTCTTTTATTCCAGGGAAATTAACGGCAATTTGAAAATGAAATCACCGCAGGAGAATTCTCATAATAATAAACGGGAGTCTCTAATTGCTTCGGCGGAGTGATTTTATGTATACATATATAGCGGAATTTTACGAAAAAAAATTATTGTTTTTCTAATGAGGGTTATTACGTGCACAATTGTGTGAACAATGGATAATAAATGGAGGAAGTAAAATGTACTGGGAGGTATATTATAATATCCTAAAGTAATTCCCAGGACAAGGTCAGTGCGTGGGTGGCAATGGCAAGGGAAGGATTGTGGGAAGGAGCCACTTTAGCTTCTGAATTTTTCCTGGTAAAGCCTTCCGGCACTTTCCCGTGTTTTATAAGGGCAGACTTGAAATGAGGGCCAGGACGAAATTATACATTTATGGCCATTCCTTTGCTTCTGGTGGTTGTAAATACGGCGAGAGATGAGGGAATAGAAAGAGCGAGACAGAGAAGGAAACTAAGTTTATTAAAGGTTGTAATTCCCCCAAAAAATTGGAGGTCATCATGAGAATTTTGGGTAAACCACAAATAATTTCTGCCATTCATTGAGTCCCTCATGGCTTCCCTTGCCACAGGGAAAATGCTCTAAACAAGCTCAATATTGCGGAAAATGAATGGCAAAGAGAGAGATCAGAGAGATCAACGAGATGGAATGTATTACTCTCTTGTGCGGTTCTGGGACGGAAAAGTGGGACGGGGCTGTAAATTTTAGAAAGAAAAAAAAACAAGATGGTCTGACCTTTGACCTTTTGCTTCCTGACCCCGAACGTTCTTCAAAACTGGCTTGATACAACAGATGCTGGTCCTTCCGATTTTATTTCTCACACTACGAGTCCATTTTCGATGAGGAATTGCAAGTAATGTAAAGCTCAAAAAATTACTGTGAAGCTAAAAAGTTTATTGTAAAGTTAAAAAATGCTTTGTAAAGTTCAAATATTTGTTGTTAAGCTGAACATTTACTGTAAAGCCGGAAAATTTACGGTGGAACGTTTGCACATCTTAAATACGAAAATGAGCCTTAATGAGGGACATTTTTCCCGGATCGCAGTAAAATGATCAAATTTTGCCAAATTTCAAAGTCACCAAATTTGTTTGCCTTTTTAATGAGAAACTGCTCATATTTTTGTGCAATTGCAGGCCATATTTTGTGATTTATTTCGCGTTAAAATGAACCGCAAATTTTTTTATTTTATTCGTTGCATTATATTATATTTTATTGTATGAATATAAAGGCAGAATTGAAAGAATTAAATTCTGATTATTGGACCAGACAAATCTTGACTTGGTTTTACTCGCAATAAAATGTAAATTTATAAACGGCATTTCCCATTTCCCATGAAATATAAATTTATTGGCTACTTTTTCCGTATGCAATTTTCTGGCATAATTGTTTTCCATTTTGATGTAATAGCAATGGAACTAATGGATAATGACGAATGTTGTGAATGAAGATGCATGAAAGCGTCGAAATAAATGGGAGAAATAAATGCAAGGAACAAATTTGTTTGCGATTGAATGCATAACTGGATATTTCCTTTTTTATTTTACAATTACACGCCACTAAAATTGTCGTCCGTATTCACACATTCTATAATTTTTCCTGTAATGTACAATATCGTAGTTATATAATTAATGCTAACATATGTACTAATAATTAGAATTCAAAGCACACCAAAACAATGAAAGGGTCAAAAACAAAGCACACCAAAAAAAACAATGCTCATCTTTTTTAGCATTTTTTTCTATTCTTTTTTTCATATTGTATACATATTCCATATAAAAGAAATCATCACCACACCACCTGCCACAAGGAGACCCCATACAAGCAATGCAAATAATAAATTATGAGCTAAACAACGTCTGACTTCTCATTCTAAATTATAGTATATATTACTAACTTTTTTTTATTTTGAATCTTCCATTTATTTTATTCACAAAACACCCACGCCCTTGATTTTCTTGACACGCGAACCACCAATAAATATTCGGGGGAATCACCATTCACTTTTAGGAGATTTACCCCTTTGAAAAGGGTTCTTACATGGTAATTTCTTCTCTAAAATATTCACACATTGCACTCTTTTAACAAAAAAAAATCCATGTACAGATTTGCATGACAGACACCTTTTTTTCAAAAATTGTATTTTTGTATTTATGCCCAACAACTATATCTACACATTTTAGGAGACACGTGATTCCACCTGATTTTTTTCTATTATGACGTCATTATTTTTTTCGATTAATTTTATAGATATTTAACAATTTTTTTTTTTTGGTCTTCAGCCACTTACATTAATACGTTTCTTCAAATGCTTTTCATCCTATAATTACGATAATTTCGCATTATTCATCCGCGTTATTATGACATGATACATAACTATTAATATTTATTTGTAATTAATTATTTAATTAAAATGAATTTATTTACATTTTGATTAACTATATTAATTAATTAATCGTTAAATTATCCCTAATATTTACAAGCCACTTTTTCACCTGCAGATGTTCCCTATTATCATAATTTCTGTGGGGGGAAAATATCTCGTTTATAAATCATATGTATTTCAGACTTCCCTGAAACGCCCACACAAAATGTCAGTGCTTACGAACCGCGCTCTTTTCAGGATTTCTTTAATTTATATTTTAACCCTAACATGAAATTGTTTTAAAAGCTTAATGCAACTGTACAGCGAAAACAAATTACTAGAATTAATAGCTCAATAAAAGGACTTGATAAGACAAGAAATAACAAAAAAAAACAATGTCAGACCCAAAGAGAGTAAAGCCCATAATGGAGATTTTTCTTTCTTATAAGTTCACCTAAATATTTTAATTACAAAAGCCTGGAGATAACCGCTAAGTAAATCACGCATAAATGCGCATAAATATTTGATATTTTATTAATATAATTATCCTAAAATTAATCCCCATTACGTTGGGTTGGATGAGGGAATACATTAAAAACTAGGCTACAAAACCTCATTTGGCTAGATAAAAGAGTTACATAAAAAAACACGTGTAGTGTCTACAAGGTAATAATTAACATTCGGTGTAATCTAGATACAGCTTCATCCCAATTCCTTCCATCATTTTTGTCTATTGTACAAATTCTACATCTTTTCCCACCTCCGAAAATTCCTATTTTTATATAGTAAATAGTAGTAAAAGTTTCTCATCGACTTCAATAGGATTATTTCAACCAACATCATCGTCATTTTCCTTTCATATGCATAATTTCCCTTTATCCAGCCTCTTCTAGGATCTGGACATTTCCAGCACTAAAAAATATCCCGGGAGATTTTTCTCCGGTGGGTACATCAAGATCAAGTGCCATTATTGGTACACATTTTTTTTCACCCTCTTCAATAGCAACTTCCAATTTTATTCTGGAGAATAGGCAATCACGTAATGCTCATTGTCTCTCACGATTTCGTGCTATTTCAATCGCGTCTGAATAATTTATAACGCACGCTTTCGAAGCCGACAATCGCTATTTTTCAGTAGGTTCGTCATTATTTTTCATATGATTCCATTTTTTATGGTTAAAAGTAACTATTTATTACAAACTCGCCAATAACCTTGACATATCATCGCTATAACCTTCTCAGGGAATGGCCCTAACTTTGCAATAACACAGTTAAAACATTTCTATAACGCCGTTATAACCTTGCCATACCACAGCTATAACCTTGCTATACCGCGGCTATAACCTTGCTATGACGCGGCTATACCCTTGCTACAACGCGGCTATAACCGTGCTGTAACCTAGCTATTGCCGTTCTGTAAACTTTCTATAACCTTACTATAACCGTGCTATAGAGTGGCTATAACCTTGCTATAACGCGGCTATAACATTTTTATAACGCTGCTGCAACCTTGCTACATCGCAGCTATAACCTTGCTATAACTCGGCTATTACCTTGCTATAACTCGGCTATGACCTTGCTATAACTCGGCTATGACCTTGCTATAACTCGGCTATGACCTTGCTATAACTCGGCTATGACCTTGCTATAACGCGACAATAACCTTGCTATAACGTGGCTATAATCTTGATATAATGTATAGCTATAACTGGACTATATCGCGGCTATAATCTATTTCGATAAAATCGACGACGTACTACAGTGGACTCTCGCTATAACAACCCTGAAGGGATGGGCTAAAGTGGTTGTTATATAGAAAAGTTGTTATATGGAACATTTAATATGTACACTGCATATAAGAAGGGCTGAAAAATATAGTTGTTATAGAGAAAAAGTTGTTATAAGGAGAGTTGTTATAGAGAGAGTCTACTGTATTTCGAGTAAAATCTTGGTAAATCGCGGTTATAACCGACTACTAACCAATCTAACCTTGCTGTTAGGGATGCTTATTAGAGCTACAGCCCGGTTATTATCCTGGTTAAAACTAGCGTGAGTAAGCTATATACACCCTAAATGCCTACATAATATATTTGCTAACATTACCCCGTCGCTTTTTCTATCACACGAATCCCATTTTATTGTAGTTACACATTACCTTTGCATATGTATAGACGTAATACTATATACAAATATATATAGGTATGCATGCTTATTTTTTCTATATAGGACCATTCCCATTAGTGTACCCGGGTATTTGTCTACATGTGCACACCCGTTTTGTCACGTGGGAATATAGGCACATCCAATCAAAAGTCAGCTCAATTTTATTTACAATTTCCTGTCATTTGATGCGATTCTTTCGAAATATATAATACTTCTTATGTGTAAAGCGTAACCCGATACAGTTACAAAAGGCTATATTCATGGCTTTATATCCATAATAAAACACTATAGTCTATAATAATAGGAGTTATGATAAAATATTACATTGCCGTTCTTTGGAATTTTTCACTGTACTTTGTCCATGGCTGGAATCTCCGGGGTATTCCCCCGGAAGATCAAGTCCATGCTTTATACTTTCTAAAATTAAAAGCCGAATTAAACTATCCCATAGATTCCCGATTAAATACCTTCTTAACAATTAATACCAATAAGATAACATGTCCAACGTTATTCAAAACCTCTTCCTAAATTTTTTTTTTTAAATTTCAATATAATAGCTATACAAATTTTTTACAAGTCTCACTGGGATATTTTCGTTCCAGGAATTTCGCAAACACAACAAATTTTTTTTTTCTATCTGCAATCTGTACACTTTTAATTAACAAAAAGGACACGTTTTCCCTCCAGACTTTCGCTTTCTATTTGACTCTACGTTAGAGGGCAAAAATTCACGCCGTTATGTACAGACATTATAGCTCCAACTCCTCACCGTCTTCTCCGCCGAATTTTCTTATAGTTATATATCCGATTAAAAATATTTTAAATTCTATATTATACATTATATTTCCATAATATACATTATATCCACACAAAACGCACTCACCCACCATCATCATTCGATCCTGAAATGTCATTGTCATGTGTCAGGCAATTGCGTATGCACATGTGTATATGTGTGTTAGTATATGTATTTATATGTCAGCATATGTATAGTTATGTACATATTTAGATGGGACACAGTCTTTCAAATTTTTACTGAGGCACAATTGCAGTGCATAGGCATCTGCAGGGTTATAAGGCTAGATATAGGGAGCAATATAAGGATAAATTCGTACATATTATAACCGTTCCTCAAAATATGTACAAAGGCTTTCCGCGAATCTAACGCCACTCTTCATGTAAATACACGGAAGCGTTTAGTTACTAAAAACATCCATCATTTCCTCCATCTTCTTCCATCATCATCATCAAACCTTAAATAAATGCTTTTTTCTCCACCATCAACCGTCATACATTATTTTCGCCCATTTTCCCATAGTTTAACATTCAAAATTCTCCAACGTCACGAATGACAAAGCGTCATTTTTTGTCTGGATCCGCACTAAAATCATATTTCCGATGAAAATTACGCTCAGATAGGCAGATCGGAATTAATCCAGGAATTTAATGCGTCAAATTCTCCCGCGCCAGTGCATTTTAAACGCCTTTTTCAAACGCCACTTTCCTTCTGTAATAAATGCCAGCGGAGCTCCAAAAATTTGTCAAATTAACCGCGCCACACTGGAGTATAGCACCAAAAACGCTCAAACGGATATGGATACGTTGGAAATAAATTTGTACTAGGAATGACAGCAATAGGACAACATCACAGGTCACATACGGGGGGCTTCCTGCTACGCCAAAAAGGGAGAGCCGTAATATTAATGTGGAACAGTTACAACAGAAATTTCGCCATTAATAACCCCAGCAATGCATGGGGGTAATATCTGTATATATATATCTATATAAAGAGTATATGGGAAGCTCTATCAAAAAGGATTACGGAGGTTGGTGGGATGCACCATAAAAAAATGGTGTTATGTCTGATTATGATTGTTGTTCTCATTATTAGCATGATGGCAGAGGAGCGGGCGTGCATACTTTGGGGTGGTGACGCTATGGACGACGTGACCAACTTTGTAGCATAATCACAGTCAAGGGAATGAGAGAGACGGATGAAAAATAGCTCAAGAGAGAGAGAGAGACAGAGAGAGAGAGAGAGAATTCTTTATTCCTACGTAACATCTCTTATCTCTTGATAATAAATGAAGGGAAAATGTACCGTTACAAACCAAGGCAAAAATTTCTAGTTGTAATAAAACAGACGAGGAAGAACAATGGACGTCTAAGCTCTTTCTGCCCTTCTCAGCCTTTTCCTTTCCCTTCTCTTTCTTCAAAAACTTGCACTATTATCATAATTCTTACGCTCCTCTTCTAACCCTTTGCTCCCTACATATGTTCTTCCACCATCAAATTAAATGTACATATGTATATGTAATAAAATTGGATGTAATATATTTTGTAACCTTTCTAAACACTTTTTTTTAAAATTTCACCTCCGCTAAAAAAAAAATTCTCAAAGCTCTTATTATCCTTTATTGTTAAAATGGGGCCGTATGGAAATATGAGGAAATACATTTGATTTGGGGGATTCTAGGTTATTTATTTTAGAATAATGGAATTATTAGGAATTATTAGGAACTATATTAGAGATTATTTGGAAATAATAGGAATTATTAGAAATTATTAGGAAATAATAGGAATTATTAGAAATTATTAGGAAATAATAGGAATTATTAGTAGGAAATTATTAGGAAATAATAGGAATTATTAGTAGGAAATTATTAGGAAATAATACCAAAATAAAAAAAGGTGTGATCAGGAACAAACGCTATTGATGGCAATGGCGCCAAGAATGGCACGAAAAGTTATTGAGGAAAACTGGGAGAAATTATTGAGACAAAATTTGGCATGAATAAAAATTGACAAAAAAAAAAACTGGAAGGAATTTGTATAAGAAACCACGAAAAAAAATACACAATAGCCCTGTAATTGTCATTGTTGACCATTCCTCTCACAAATAAACTCTGTCAAAGGCAAGAATGTGGTTCCCATCCAGCCCATCACACCCTCTTGCTCTTCCTAATGTTCCTTCAGATGCAAAAAATTGACATTTGTAACTAATTGCACAGGGATATAACCATATGGAATAGTATAGGAAAGCACGTACACCCCTCAGCAATGAACAATTTATTTTATTTACACACTGGGATACGTGGCAGGCTGGCAGGTGCCTTTTTTGTGGAAAAATTGCAATGGATATTATGTATACCTATTTAAATACAAAAGTGATTATACAGTGCAAATGCACCAAGCCATTTATTCTCAAGGAGGTGGTGTGACCTTTTATAAAATATGTGGTAACCCCACTAAATATATAATTACCAGTTTATTTTACAAAATGCCTCATCATGTGTATGTGTCTGCCTGTGCATTATGATTACACAGAAATGTGTGAAGGAGGTAATTTTTTCCTTGGGGTCGCTCTCTCTCTCTGTCTCTCTCTCTCTCTGTCTCTCTCTCTCTTTCTCATCGCACTACATACATAACGTGCTGATATGTATCGTGAATAGCATCTTACACAGTTATAAATGACGTTTTGGCTCTTATATATCTGTATATTATTTCCTCAACAAGGTAATTGCAACGCTTTTATGTATTGCCAAAGTTTATTGTTATTATGGAAGTTCCTCTGTGTCCTTCCCATTTAAAATACACACATTTGCACCCAAACTATCATTGCCGGATTTAGGTAGTATATACATACACGGACATAGAAATAAATCCGAATAAACTTGTCGGGGTGAGAGAAAAGGGAGAAAGATTTTTTTTGGGGCGGGAAAAAATAAATATTACATTGAATTAACACTGAGAAATAAATATTACACAGAATTTAGACGGAAAAATAAATATTACATTGAATTCAGGCTGGGAAATAAATAAGAAAAATTGATGTACAAGCCGGGGACCAATAATTCATTGCTTATATTATAGCCCTGCGAGCTACCGCATTTTTCAACTTTCTCATATCATCAGGTTCTGCCCAGGGAGATACTGTAAACAGAGAGGAGGAAGAGAGAGAGATGAGAGAGAGATGAAAGACTGTGAGAGAGAGAGAGACTACTTGAGGCACTTTTGGCCCGATGCCAACAACATATGTGATATCTTATGCATAACTCGCACTACAACTCTGCATGATGCTGCCCTACATGTCTCTCCCATTTCTCTCTCTCTCTCGCTCTCTCTCTCCATCTCTCTCTGTCTCGCCATGCTGTCTACCTCTTCTTTTTATTAGGAACAACAATACGAAAATATTACAATATTGTGATTGCGCCTCTGTAATATCAATGTCTTCTCACAATCTAAAATGCTATAAAGGATTTCATTTAGATACAGGAGATTTTGAGGGAGAGAACAAGAGAAAGAGATAGAAATGGCACAGAAAATAAAACACGATGACCTCCGCCGTTGTCAGATTTGAGGGAAATAAATTGCAATTAGGAAAATGGTTAAATAAATGAAAATGAATGGAATATGGTACAAATAGGGACCTTCGTATCTTCATTTAAACGACATTGGATAGCTAATAATTTTGGATTGAAGCAATAATTCAGGGGTATAATTTAAAATTCATAATTTAAATAATTAAAAAAAAATAGCTAAAAAAATATTTTTAGGTGCGTTTAAAATCAATATATAAAATATATGCTTATACTGGTGCCAGCGAGTCTTTTTTGTCTCCTGTGTGGCGGGAAAAAGAGAAAAATTTGCTTCCATCTTCTTTCTCGCGCTGCGCTTTCACACTTTTGGCGCGGGAATTTAAGCGCCAGCTAACGAAGTTCGTACTTTGTAAATTCCTGCCTGGCACAACGTTTTCGAACAGGAACTCAAGCATTTTAGGAAATCTTAAAAAGCGTTTAAAAAGGCGCGCATTTCGGAATTAAAAGCACCTGCACTTTCCGGGGAAAAATTTGAAGCTGGCGCGCATTCAATCAAAACCCGAAGTTTTACTCTTTCTTGGCGCTCTTGCTAGCGAAACTGTTTCCAAAATAATCATGGATTAATCATGGATTAATTTCAACCCTTTTTATGTGTCCCAAATCTGCCCACACAAATTTCTCCGCTGAACGTCCTCGCCTAAAACATATTAAAGCCTGCCCCCGCCCGTTTTGCCCATAAACGACGTAGATTGTAGCGTAAGATGGAATGAAGAAATCGCTCCATCCATTATAAAAGTCCCTTATATACAGAGCTGTGAAGGAATATAGCTGATTCTTATTCACAGGAGCCAAGGCATTCATCATTCCCAATGATGATTAATGTCATCCCCCTCCTCCCTAATCCATCTCTTGTGACCATATAAAATCCCCTCAAGCCGTGGTGGTAGCCGTGCCCACGGGAATGTCACAAGGTCGGGCTCCAACGGTAGGAAATCCGCTACTGGTATTATTATTGTTGTTATTATTATTGGCCGTCGCCAACAATCCCGCCGTGACCTTCTCCAGTGTTCCCAGGGCGGAGGTCACAACATTATTAGTTTCTCCGGATTTCCCACAAGATTCCTCCTCTTCTTCGTCCTCCTCATCCTCCTCATCTTCCTCCTCGGAAGGTCCAACATTCTCCAGGTTATTGTGAGTACTATTTTGAGGATGATTCGTCTCCACACCCACGACGACGGCGGAGGAGGCCAGGACGGAGGAGCTGGAGGCTTCTAGGAGCAACTGGGCATTTTCATCCTCGTTTGTGCTCCCTCCCATATTCCCTCCCAAGAAGGGATCCCTCCCCCCGAAGCCGTCATCCTCCTCTTCCTCCTCCAGGTGATGATGATTTTCCTGGGGAATTGAGGAGGAGGAGGAATCCTCCTCCACATCCTCTCCCTCCACGTCCATGGGCATTTCCAAGGAGGCGTGGAGGAAGCCATCCGTTTCCATGGAGGTGGACTCCGGCATGTCTTCATCTTGGTCTTCCTTCAGGAATTCGGGGGCTCCTCCGGATAGTTCTTCCTCCGTGAATGAGGAGGATTGGAGGGACATCCCTTGGAGTTCTCCTGGGAATGTTTGGGCATTATTTGTCTCCATGTTTCCGTTCTCCTCAGGAAGATCATCCATTTTTTGACCTTCCTCCTCCGCCTCCTCCTCCATTTCCTTCTCCTCCTCCGGGTATTCATTCTGCTCTTCCATCCCTCCCGTGTTGGAGGAGTCTCCCTCCGTCTCGGAGGTGAACATGGGGAATTGAGGAGGATCATTATTCCCTTCTTCTTGGATCATTAATACCATGCCATCATCCTCCTCTTCCTCCTCATTCTCCTCCTTATCGTCAACATCCATGGCACCTTCCTGCTCCTTCAAATTGTTCTCCTCCATTCCGTCCACCGTCAAGGATTCGTCCGGAGTCTGGAATTGCTCTGACGGGAATTCCAAATCTTCCTCTCTTTCGTCCACTTTTTCCTCTTTCTCCACAGCCGTTTCTTCATCAATTTCTTCATTCTTCTGGAATTTTTCTTCCTCTTCTAGGCTTTCTGAAACAATTTCCAGTGGATGATCTTCCTCTTCCTCTCCTAAATCGGGGAGCGCTTCTTCTCCAGCACTTTCTGATTCCACTGTAGGCTTCTCTAGTTCTTCAGTCATCTCTGGAGCTCTAGAAATCACTTCTGGTAATTCTCCAGCTACTTCTGGATCTTCTCCAGTTACTTCTGTATCTCCTCCAGCTGCTTCTGAATCTCTTGAAGACACTTCTGAATCCCCTCCAGCCAATTCTATATCTTCTCCAGACACTTCTGAATCGTCTTCAGCTACAACTAGATCTCCTCCAGCCATTTCTAGATCTCCTCCAGACATTTCTGGAACTCCTCCAGCCGTTTCTAGATCTCCTCCAGACATTTCTAGATCTCCACCAGTCACTGCTAGATCTCCTCCAGCCAGTGCTGGTTCTTCTCCAGCTGTTTCTAGCACCAGTAGATCTCCTTGTAGATCCTCTGCCTCCCCTTGCGTCTCCTCCAGAACCACCTCATCCACCTCATCCTTGTCCACAGATGATGAGGAGTCTACTAAGCCTTCCACCTCACATTCCTCCTCCCTCACTCCTTCCACCTCATTTGAGGGGATTTCTTCCATAACCAAAGAATGGTCTTCCTCGTCCTGATCCTCCTCCTCCGTCGTATCCGAGGCAGCCAGGATCAAGGAAGGACATGAATTATCCTCCTCCTCCTCCTCCTCTTCCAATCCACCTCCCAATACATTTTGTGGAGCTAGAGCGTCATCAATAATGAGATCATGAGAATTGTCATCCTCTTCCTCCTCCACTTCCACGTCCTTTTCCAGGAGGGAGACTGTCCGGACGATGTCCTCCTCCGATTGGAGACTCTCCTCCGACTTTTCCACTGGAGATTCTTCTTCCATGGTGCTCACTTGCTTCAGGAGGAATGGATGGTCATTGATGGGAGGGGAGGAATTGGTCTCATCTTGCCCCTCCACGGCATTGTCCGTGACGGAGGAGATTGTGGAGGATTCCGTCTCCTCTTCCAGGGAGAGAGGGGAAGATGTAGAGTCCTTGGAGGAATCCTCCGTATCGGGATTGTCCAGGGTAAGTTGGTTCTCCAGGAACGCTTCCGTTGCGGAGGCCGGGACTTCCGGTGAGGCTTCTTCCACTTCCGTTGATGGCTCTTCTGCTGGCTCTGGTTGCTCCAGAGCTTCTGGGACAATGTCCTCGATTGGCTCAGACACTGCCACTGGAGATTCAAGTGCGGCCTCTGGAGAAACGATAAAAGGCTCTACTTCTTGGTTAGGAGAAGCTTCTCCAGGAATTTCTTCCTCCTTTCCCTCCGACACGTCCATAGATTCCTGGGCTTCCACTTCCGGAGCCGGAGATTCTTTGACTAATTCTTCCCCTCCCTCGTCTTCTTCTGGAGCATTCGCACACACTTCCAAAGTGTCAACTTCCTCCCCATCCACTTCCATGGGAATCTGGTTGGGCTCTGGAGCCTCGACGGCTGGATGGGGGGAGGATTGATTTTCAATGAGCGGCATTGATTTTCCTTCCAAAGGACTCTCCACCGACTCTGGAATGGGTAAAAAAGAGGCGGCTGGAGGTTCTTGGGCTAAAAAAGTCAATGGGGCCATAAATGCGGGATCAGCGAAGGAGACTGGAGAGGCTGATAATGTCCTGGACTCTTCCTCCTGTTGCATTTCTTCTGGTGAGGATTCTGTCTCTTGTTCCTGGATAGGCTCCACTTTCACGGAGATTGTCGGAGCCCCCGTTGTCTCAGTGACCTTTGGTTCTGACGGGGTCACGTGAATTTGGGTGAATAAAGCTGATTCTTCTGGCTTTTCCAGGGGCTTTATAGCCTGCTCCAGGGACTGGGCGCGCTTTTCTGGAGACTTGATGTCATTTTCCGTGACATTTACAACATTTTCTAGGGATTTTGGTTCCTTTTCCGCGGCGTTTGTGTCCTGCTCCAGGACAGGTGCATCCGTCTGCAGGATATTTATATCGTTTTCCAGTGCATTTGTGTCTTTTTCCAGGACATTTGCATTCTTTTCCCGAACATTTGTATTCCTTTCCAGAACTGTATCCTTCTCAAGAACATTTGTATCCTTTTCCAGGACATTTGTTTCCTTTTCCAGAACATCTTTATCCGTCTCCTGGATAATTGTATTCTTCTCCAGGACATGCGTATCCTTATCCTGGACTATTGTAACCTTCTCCTGGACAAGAGTTACTTTCTCCAGTGAATGTTTATCCATCTCCAGAGAATCCTTGTCTGCTTCCATGCTAACTGCAAGTGAATGTCCAGAATTGCCTTGGGTTTCCAGGACTTCTGGATGAGAAACATCTTCGTCCATCTTCTCCTCCTTGATCTTCTCCAGGAGTTGTACTGGAGTCTCTGCTGGAGGGGAGTTGACCAGGATTTGGGGAAGGACCAATGGCTTGATATCCTTGGGTGCCTCCTTAGGAGAAATGGTATCCTTAACCATCTGGATGGGCTCTTCCGATTTCTTTGGGGTGATTACTGGAGAACTTGGCGCAGGAATTGATCTGGATTCTTCCACAGACTTTTGAAGGGGAACTTCCGATTGAACTGATGCTTCTGGAATTTTGGCCACAGGCTGGGATGTGACCTTTTTCGGGGGCTTGGAGGACTCGGATAAGGCAAGTAGAACTGGAGAAAATATTGTAGGTGTGACCTTAATGGGACTATCAACTTTAGCCTGGACAACTTCAGCGGGCTTACAGAGAAGGGGAGAAGTCTGGAATTTCCCCTGAGAATCCACCACATGGAATTCAATGGGCGCCGGCTGAGGTTGTGGAGGCGTATGGAGCTTCAATCCTGGAATCTCCTCACATTTCCTCACGGACAAATCTCCAGCGGTGACATTGGCCGCAATGTGAGCGGGCAGGTTCAAATCATCCTCCTTCCGCACTTTCTCCAGAACCTTCTCTGACTCTTCGATCTTGATCCGGGGAACTTCCTCCTTTTTTCCTTGGTCCAACTTGACCTGGGAATTTCCAGGAAAATCCTCTTTCCGTCCAGGAGACTTTAACATCCTCTGCTCCCCTTCCGGCTTAAGTCCCGTTGACCCCGCCGATTTCTCTTGGGCCTCTCGCTTCTCCAGGATCTTGTCCAGACTAAATTTATTCTCATTCCCCCTACTACTACTGTTCCCAACTTGGACTTCCAGCTGCTGTTGTTGTCCAGGTGCCTGATGAGGGAGCTTCCGGATCTCCTCCAGGATCTTCTCCATGTCCGACGTGGACTGTTCCTTCTCCAGATTCTTGTGACTTCCTAGTAACATCTCTTTCTTTTCCTTCACAATCTTCTCCAGCTTGCTCAGCCCACCCCCGTTGGAATCCTCCTTTTTCCCATTGTTCCCCGTCAAATTACTCACGCTCAAGGCGGATTCCGCCAAGGCGTTCCCCGAGGGTTTCGTTCCATGCTGGCGGTTGAGGAGAAGGGATGGATTCGGGATGTGTCTCACCCCCAAATTCTGGCTGCTTCCAATCTGTCTCTTATTAGGACTGGCATCACTCCCGATGGCCAAGGTAAAGCCAGGACCTTCCCCGTCCATCCCCTTGAGTCCCTTGCTCCGATCCGTTGCCACGGAGACGGGGACCGTCCGAGCCGAGGAGCTGGACATGAGATTTGGAACGGCGCTGGAACTCAAAAAGTTTTTCCCGCCACTATTCCCACCTACACTCCCCGTCCCATGTCCAGGGAGCATGGAGGAGCTCAAGGGGAAGGTGGATCCCGTCCCAAAGATACCACTATTACCACTTCTGTTACCACTACTAGCCAATCGATGCTTATTCCCCTGGTCCAAGGAGGACCCGGCGGATCCCGGAGGACTCTGAGGTCTCATGAGGGGACCCATGCTACTCAGATATTTGGCCAGATTGCTGCTGCTACTCGTAATTGTTGCTGGAGTGTTCCCTTTCCCCCCGCCGGAAGAGGCCGGAGGGAGGAAATTAGAGATTTTCATGCTGTTCGGAATCGCATTTTTGACCATCTGCGTCTGCGCCTTGGTCATGGGCTTCATGGCCGAGGGTGCGACGAAGGTGGTGGGATTGACGGCCGCCGAGATGGTCGTGTCCATGAGGAGTCCCCCCGGATTCTGGATGGTCCCATTCAGCTTCTGAGGAGGCGGTTGAGGCCCTCCCCGACAACCCCCGGAGGGCGTCATGAGACTGGAAGATCGGAGGATGTGAGAGGCCTGGGTGGAGATGAGGAACTTGTTATTGTCCGTCAAGGAGGCGGGCAGAGAGCCTTTGGAATTCATGTTACTCCCAAGGAGGTTCATGGGCGACCAGGTCGTCGTGGGATTCGGTTTGTTCGGGGAATCCTTCTTTGGAGCCCCCGAGGGGATTTTTAGGGAGGGAGAAGAGGAGGAGGACCCGGAATTCCCCTTGTTTCCCGGGGAGGATGGTCCATGAGAGGGCGGAGATTGCAAGGGAGAGCTCAGTCCAGAGAACAAAGGATTTAAAGGGGGACTGAGGGAGGCACTCCCGGGGGCTCCCATGGGCGCCGTTAGAAGTCCACTAGCCAAAGATCCGGGCCAGGAGAGCCGCCCAGCGGCCACCGCCGCCGCCGCCGCACTGGGACTTAACCCAGAAGATGTGAGTCCGGCCGTTGCCATGGCGGTTAAGGCCGAATTTAGGGCCGCTCCCGCCGCGGCGGCATTCATATTCCCGGGACTGAGACCGCCCATCCCTCCTGGAGGCAAGCTCAAGCATCCTCCGGGGGTCATCCCCGCATTGGGCGAAAGGTGGAGGTTGGATCCTTTTGGTGAGAATGCACCCGGTGGGGGCGGTGCCATGAGTCCCGTGGGACTCAAGGGGTTCACATTATTTCTTAGGGAACTCAAACTCACGGGGGGAACCATTAATCCCGGAGGATGGGAGTTGGCGGGACTAGAAGATGAGGTGGATGATGAGGAGGAGGATGCCGGAGGTGGTCCAGGATGAAGGGGCGGTGGGGGTGGGCATAAGCCACTGGCCGTGGCGGCGGCCACCAACTGATTGAGGGCACTACTGCCCAAGGCATTATTCTGCTGGAGCTTGTGAAGGCAACTGGCAGCGTCGGAGAGGGTGAGGAGATTTCTGAGGGGGTTGAATGTCCCTGGTGGGGATGGGGTTGGCATGGAAATCATCGGTGGGGACATGGATGAATGAGGACCTCCCAAAAGGGAGGAGTGGGCGTTTGGGGGACTTCCAGGTAATCTGGCGTTACTGGAATCTCCAGAGCCCTTCCCATGTCCCCTGTCTCCTCCAGAGGAGGATCCATGCTTTTGCTGTTGCTTCTTCAATTGTTGCTGCATTTGTTGTTGATGAAGCTGGTACTGATGCTGGAGTTGCTGGTGCTTCTGTGCCATGGAAGATAGTAGATTCTGCGTTTGCGCCGCGGTGGGTTGATGCTGTTGGGGTTGGCCCTGGGGCTGTTTGCCCCCTTTTCGGACCCCATCCGGAGAGTTACAATGAAGGGGTGATTTCACGGGGGTGGGCGGGCGGTCCTTGTCCCCGCTGGAAGGTCTGGAGGATTTCCCACTCAGATCCAAAGGGCCACTCTGGGAATGATGGGGCTCTTTCCTCCCTCCGGGGGCGGGTCCATCCTTCCCCTTGGGGGCATTTGACCCCAGTTGGCCTTTGTTGTTGCTCCCATGATGTCCCTCGAATCTCTTGTTTCCCGTCGCATTGTTATTCGCCGGCATCCCCACGTTCGGATGGAGTTTACAGGGGCCGGTGTTCCCTTTGTCCCCGCCACCCCCGAGGGGCATGATGGGGGTCACGACCAACCCCTTTTCCTTGGGTGGGGTAGGCGTCCTATGCATGGAGCCAACCTCATAAATGGCGATGGAGGAGTCCAAATTCCCCAGGCCTTTCCGGGCCATGTTGGGGGTGGGATTGGGCATATTTTTATTTCCACCCCCAACCCCGCCATCCCCCGAAGGGGAAGCCGTCGTCCCTGGTTTTGCTGCCTCGATACTCAAACTGGACTTGCGGGATTTTGTGGCACTCTCCATTTTGGGGCCTGGAGCTCCTCCCAAATTCTTGACCATCATCACATTCTGATGGACGTTCTGACCCAGGTGCTTGAGGAGCTTCTGGCTATTCGTGGGTCCACTGCCCATCCCCTGGCCGGTCATGGCCCTCTGAAGGAGACTTGGGGTGGGGGTGGGGCCCTCACCCCGCTTGGTGTAGCTCAGGGCATTGTTGGTGCTCCCAACCGTAATATTTTCCTCCAATTTCTTCTTTAATAGCCCACTATTTGTCCCGGTGGTCTCACCCCCGGCGGGGGGATTCCTCCCACCCCCGAGAGGCCCAGCACTAATGGTAATATCCAGGCCTTTTCTCTCTTTTAGTTTCTTCCCCGCTCCCATGTCAAAGCCCCCTTTCCCCACGGGGGCGGTGGTGGGGTCACAGTAGATCTTGGTGATCTCCATCCCATCCGGGGCATTAAAGTGCTTGGAAGGACTCTTATCATCCCCCAAGAAGGAGTGTTTACCCGGAGCAGAACCACCCCCATTCCCCGAATTCGGAGCTACGGCATTAATATTAGCACCCGGGGAGGGGGATGAGGAGGGGGTTGGGGGCTTAATTGGAGGAGGGACCTCCGTGACGGTGATTTGATGCAAGGATTTATTGGTAATAGGATGGGTAAAGGTCGTGGCTCGACCCACCCCTGGGGCATTCTTGTTCAAATTGGTATCATGATGATGTTGGGGGCGCATCTTCTGCGTCGGCGCATTGGGATTTACCGGGATGAGCGTCACTGACTTGGGCACTTGGAGCTGCACGGACTCCGGCACGGTGGGTAGGGGGCTGATGGATACTGGGGGCATGCTTTCCGCGTTCGGGGCACTGTTATTTACCCCACAAGTACTGGCGGTGACCTTATTATTCTTGATTTTCAACCCCGGCACCACCTGCCGGATATTATTGGCCAACCCCTGGACATTTCCTTGAGAAATACCCGAAGTATTCCCACCCCTAAACGAATTTCCTTGTGAATTTCCACCTCCCAAAACATTTCCGCCCCCTAAAGTATTTCCACCCCCTAAAGTATTTCCACCCCCGACGGTATTTCCGCCTTCTAACGTATTTGCGCACTCTAAGGGATTTCCACCCCCTAAGGGATTTCCACCTCCTAAGGGATTTCTACCCCCTAAGGAATTTTTACCTCCCAGGGAATTTTCACCCCCTAAAGTATTTCTATTCCCCAAGGTATTTCCACCCCCCAAAGAATTTCTTCCCATTAACGTATTTCCACCCCCAGTAGAATTTCCATCTCCCAATGAATTCCCACCCCTTGAAGCTTGTCTACCCCCAAGGGTATTTGCACCCCCTGGAGCAGAATTGCTCAAACTCCCTTTGACGGGAGGTGGCGGGAGAATTTGAATGTCATCATTTTTGTTTTGACTACTGACGGTGGAGTTGACCCCAGCGTGACCTGGGGTCACTGTATATGCTGCTGATGATGATGATGATGCGGATGAATTAGAAATGGATGAATGCTTACCCGTAACCGTAGGCTCCGCCTCTTTCATATCTCCCCGGGTGGTCATTTTCCGGGTGGATTCACTACTACTATTATTCCTGACCTTGTCCTTCTTACTGTGCTTCCCATGCTTCTCCCTGTCCTTACTCTTATGTTTGTGGTGTTTGTGATGATGATGATGGTGATGGTGAGTCGTTCCGGAGGTGGTGGTGGTTCCTCCGGAGGGGGAAGAGGAGGAGGATCCAATTTTAACGGCGGGGGTATTTTTCAAGGAGATTTTGAGGGAGATGTCCCCCTTGGGGGACATGGGGCTGGCGGAGGAAGGGGAGGAGGAGGAGGAGCTAGAATAAGTATTATTCGGGGCACTCGTCGTCAATTGTTTCTCGGGGGAGGAGGAGGATGAGGAGGAGGACTTGCGGGATTTATGATGTCGGTGATGACGATGTTCCGCTTTATTCCGATGATGATGATGATGCTGTTGGGAGTCCGTCTTCTGGTCCTGATTACTAGTATTGCTGGAGGTACTGCTCCTCCGGCGCATCCGTTTGACCTCAAACCGCTTTGGAGAGAGCTTCAAAGTGAGGGAACTCCTCCGGGTTTGAGGTGGACTGGGAGGTCGAGGGGAGGGCGGACCCTCCCCCGTGTCCATGGCGTCGGAATCGGAGCGAGTCCGAAATTTCTTTAGTTGTGGTTGCTCCGGAGGGGGTTGAATTTGACCCTTTTTCTGCGAGGGGGAGACTGACCTCTTGGGGGAGGCTGAGGGGGGTGTCCCGGGCGTTTTAATATTCAAAATCAAGGGGGCATTATTATGCCCGGAAACGGCGGACTTTTTCCCACCCCCGGAACTCCCGTTGGTATTCGTGGACTTCCCACCCCCACCACCCCCACTGTTGCCCCCTTCGGAGATCCGGGCAAGTTTGGAGGGGGTGGCAGAATTCATGGAGGTGTTATTGGAGGGTGGGCCGGAGGCCGCCTCGTCGTCATCGGGGGGCTCGTCGTCCATGAGAGAGTGCGAGGCGAGGCGCTTGCTTCCGGGGCGCATCACGGTGCCTTTCAGGGCGCGGTCGAAGATTTGGTAGTGGAAGCACATTGGGTCAGTCTAGATTGGGGGGAGGGAAAATTTAAATAAAAAATGTTAGAGTGATTTTTTTAAGCAATCACAATGGTATTATTGGATTTTTATGTAATAATTACAGGTATTTTTAGGCAATCATAATGGCATTATTGGGTTTTTATGTGTAAATTAGAGGCATTTTTTTAAACCATCATAATGGTATCATCATCAAAAATCATAATGGTATCATTGGGGTTTTTTATAATTCGAGGCATTTTTAAGTAATCAGAACGGAATAATGGTTTTTTATGTACAAAATGATAATCGGTTCGGATTTTTTGTTTTAATTGTTCTAAATTGCCCATCGTCACCCAATGTCTTTTGGAATTGTTTGAGGCTTCCTATCTTCGATTGGGAAACGTGTTATGTTCAAAAGCAGAAAAGAAGAGCGAATAATTTAAATAAAACGTCCGAAAAGGGGAATTATTTTCGGAGAAACTCGGTTAAAAAGGAGTGCAGCGATAAAATCTATATTTACAAAAATAAGAAAAAAACAATAACAAGAGGCAAATTCAAAAACCATCAGAACATCAAAATTATAAAGGAAACAAATTCGAAATGAGCAAATAGATTCAATGAGCAACAGGAAAAATAAAAACAAAATTAACAAGGTGGAATACGATATTGGCTAAGGAATTCAAAAAGCTACAGGAAAATTCAAAATTCAGCAGGAGAAAAACCGAAATCAACTAAGAAATTCAACAAAAGTTCGACATTTCGAAACAATCGAAATTAAAAAGTAGGAAATACAAAAAATAGGACAAAAATGTAAGAAGAATCTTGAGAAAATGAAAGTAAAAAATAAGAAAAAGTACAAAAAAATGCAAGAGACGTGCAGGAAGACACCAAGAAATGTCAAAGAGTTTAAAAAATTATCACACATACTGGAAAAATTAAAAGGAAAAAATACTTAAATTCGAATAAACAAATTCAACCACAAAAATAAATGTAGCAAAAAAAAAATACAGATGAAGTGTCAAAAACCGAAGATCAAAAAAACAGAAAAATTCAAAAGAAACTGGAATAAAAAAATCCAGGGCAAAAATCAGAAAAGTACAAGTGAAGGGGGAAAAGGAACATTCTGTAGGCAATTTGCATAACACGTAACTTTTTCCTGTGAGAGGGGAGTAAAAAAAAAACGCATCCAAGAAGAAGATGAAGAAGAGTTTCTCACACATACATGACCCATTACAAACACGCTATTTGCTCCTTCCAAGGGGGGAAAAAGTTCATGGGAAAAAGGAAGGAAGAAAGGAAGAAAGAACGAAAGTCCTTAGAATACTACACACATTCGGGCTTAAAAACTTTTCCTCAACATTACTCTCTCTCTCTCTCTCTCTCTCTCTCTCTCTCTCTTTTGCTCTCTCCCTCAACACTTTATTTACTAACTCCCATTCAACATGTACAAGTTCTGGTAGTAGTAGTAGTAAGACCCATTCATAGGACTCGTGCCACACTCAAAACTGCCCCCCCCCAAAAAAAAGGTTCAGGCCAAGAGGCTTTCAATGTGCACGGAATATGTACATGCCAGAAGGGAGGCTCTAACACCCTCGTGGAAGTTCAAGTTTATGACTTTGTAAGTACATATCCCCCATTCTCCCACCACACATCCGCGGATACATGTATTTTGGGGATATAAGTGCATACTAAGGAATTGGTATATCTGTGTATACTTCTTTTTTATGCTTTGTAGTTAAACGCCTGCTGGCAAAGCCAAGAGAGAGAGAGAGAGAGAGCAAAAAAGGGAACTAGAGAGGGAGATGGAGAGAAGGAAAAGGATGGAATGAGAGGAAGATAAAGAGGCGAAAAGGAGAAAAATAGGAGAGTAGGTAGGAGGACAGAGAGAAACGGGATATCAAGAGAAGTAGCAGAAGAGAGAGAGACAGAGAGGGACAAGGAGACATCGAGACAGAGAGAGAACCAGAGAGAGAAACAGGGAGAAAAAAGAGAAACCGGGAAAAACTCAGAAACAGAAAAACAGGGAGACAACAGAGAAATAGAGCTAGACAATAGAGAACCAAAGATATCAAGAGAAATAGAGCGAGACACACAGAACCAGAGAGAGAGAGAGAGTATAAAGAAATAAAGAGACTATACAGAAAGAGAAAGAAATAGAAAGAAACGAAGAGACAATAGAGAAGCAGAGAGAAATAATGAAAATACAGAAATAAAGAGACAGCAGCGAAAAGACAGAAATAAATACAATAGATAGAGAGATGAAGAGACAGTATAGAGAAACAGAGAAAAAAACAGAGAGAAAGGAAGAAATTAGAGACAGGGAGATGCAATAGAGAAACAAAGAGAAAGAGAAAAGTATCGACAGAGAGAAAGTCAGAAAAATGAGAGAGAGAGATAAATTGAAAAAATAGAGTAATAGCGACATAAAGAATGTAGAGTTAGTCAGAAAAAAACAAAGAGAAATAGAGATAGAATGAGAGAAGAATAGAGAAAGGAAAAGGAGAGAGAAAATGAGAGAAAAATGGAGTAAAACAATTAGAGAGAAAATGAGAGAAAAATGGAGAAAAACAAGGAGAGAGAGAGTAAATGGAGAAAGAAAAGGAATACAGAAAATGAAAGGGAGAGAATTGAGAAAGAGAGACAGAAAGAAATGGAGAGAGAGAGTGAGAAAACAATAGAGAAAGGGGAAAGAGAGAGAAACAGAGAGTGAAGCAAAGAGAAAAATCGTAGGAAGTTGAACAAACGTGAAGAATCAAACAGAAAGAGAGAGAAATGTAGAGAGTGAGAAGGAAAGAGTTATGCCAAGAAATACAGATGAGAGTGTGAAGGAAATGCGAGAAGCATCCGCCGTTTCACAGTCTCGGAGTGGAAAGGCGCGTCGAGGAGCGAGAGAGACGAAGAGAGAGAGAGAGCGAGAGAGACAGAGAAGCATTGAGTGTAAGAGGAAGGAAAGGATAGTACAGGAAATACAAAAGGTAAAGTGTTCAAAAGTCTCCTCTTGAGGGGAAGATTTCAACTCCCAGGGATTGCCTTGAAAAGAGAGGGACAGAGAGAATTGGAGAGAGACTCCATTATAGAGGAAAAAAGCACATGGAAAGGGAGGCATATCGAAGCCAGTATTATGAAAGCCAGCGTGTGTGTGTGCGTGGAAAAAGCCTTATCGATCCCTGAGAGCTTTGAGTCACCCACCATGAACCACCCACCAGCGTGCCACCACCAAACACACACCACCGTCAGGAACCACCACCAACCCAAAAAAAAACCTTTCCCTTTCAGATCTGTCCCCTAATTATCTTAATCATCACACCATTTCCTTGGATTGTCCAGCAATTGCCCATTTGCCTGCAGTTTTCCTGTTTCGAAATGGGAAAACTCCAAAACGTACTTTCCATTGACAGTAAATGCTCTTGAATGGAATGGGAAATCAAAAACCAACAGGTTTTGGCGCCTTCGATTCAGCTTGGTGGTCTAAATTTAATTTTGGCGCTTTGAACTCAATTTGACGCCTTGAAATTCAATTTGGCGCCTTGAAATTCAATTTGGCGCCTTGTAGTAAATTTAACGTCTTGATTTAAATTTGGCGCCTTGAATTCAGTATGACATTTTAAATTAAATTTGGCGCCATAAATTCAATTCGGCGCCTTGAATTCAATTATGCGCCTTGAAGTAAATTTGACGTCTTGAATTCAGCTTTACGTCATATATTATACTTGGCGCCTTTAATTAAATTTGTCGCTTTGAATTAAATTTGGCGCCTTGGATTCAGTTTGATGTCCTAAATTTAACTCGACGCGTCTAATTATAAACGGTGAAAATTCAATTTGGCGCCTTCAAATTAATTTTTAGGCTGCAATTAAATCTGGCGCCATCAAATTAATTTTTAGACTGTAATTAAATCTGGCGCCATCAAATTAATTTTTAGGCTGTAATTAAATCTGGCGTAATCAAATTAATTTTTATACTGTAATTAAATCTGTCGCCTTAAATTAAATTTGACACCGAAAATGACATCTTCCCCCAAAAAATTGAGGAAAATGAGAACATTTTTTAAATTCATTACACAAAATTCTGATTTTGGTCCAGAATTGTTTATTCAAAAATTATTTCCAGTTAAACGAAAGGACCTTCATAGGCCAATGACCTCACACTAACCAGGAACAGATGATACGGAAGAGAAAATAAAGTTTCCCATGACATACAACTTTCACCGGGGAAAACGCTGAGATATATTCTACCGGGACAAATCCCGTAAAGGAAAATAATGAGGAAATGCCAGGGAAAGTCAAAGGGAAACCTCTGGAGAAATTCAATGAAACTTGTGTGGGAAAGCACAGGAAAAAATGGGGGAAGGAATAAAAGATATGACAAGGAAATACAAGCCCGCGTCAACACCAGCCACACCCGAGAGAGAGGAACGGCGACAACCAGGAAAAAGTGGGAAGAAATGAATGACGTCATCGGAGAAGGAAAAAAACGTCCATTTAGTACAGATTCCTTTTTTTTTCCTGCTCTTGGACCGTCAAAAAAGTTTTCTGGAGGAAAAATGAGGGAAGAATACGGAAGAGATTGGAAATGGGACAAAAGAGGAGGCGAAGTTTCATATTGGAGCACATGGCGGGTTTTTACCTGGGAAAAGTGCCTTTAATATCGGGAAAGGAGAAGCAATCATTCACGCCCAAAACACTTACCACCAGAGACAAGTGTTTCCAATGGCAGTGAAGGGGGAATAATGGGACAATCAGGACGATCCAGGAGAGGCGGAAGGGAGCAGAAAGAGATAGAGTATACGAAAGACAAGGAGAAGCTAGCAGAAATGGAAATCAAAGAAACAAAAAGAGAAGCCAATGCGGTTTATAGCAGAAAATTAAATGAGAAAAGCACATAATGACAAAAATAACAGAAATATTAGGTCAAACACAGAAATAGAGAGGAGCAAGGCAGATAGAAGGGAAATCAGAGGCAAAAAGGGATAGTGAGACAGCAGAAGAAAGAGGCAAGCGAGAAAAAAGGAAAGAAAATGGAAGAAATAGAGAACAAATTAAAATAAAAGAGAGAAAAATGAAGGAAAACGGGAGAAAATAGGAAGAAAAAATTAGTAAAGTGAAAGAAACCGGTCGAATGATTTGGAGGCTAACAGCAAAAATAAGGGGGAAAGAGAGAGAAGAAGAAAGAGGAAGAAAACCAGAAGGAGAATGACAAAATAAGAGAAAGCGCCAAAAATAAATAAAAGGGAGAATAAGGCCGAAAATTCCAAGGATATATGGAGACGGGATTGACCGAAAAATAAAGAAACGCTTACGGAGAATATAAAGAGGAAAAGCAGCGACATGCGAACAGAAAAAGACGAAAAGAAGGTCGGAACTGAAAAAAAAGAAACGAATCATCCGCCGGAAACCTTTATCTATTCCTCCATCTTAAAAGGAAAAAATGACAGTTAATAAAATGACATCTCCGTCTCTCCCGCTCCACTTCACCGTCAAAATTAAATAAAGACATTAAGCACAATTGACACAATTGGTTCACACAAAAAAGTTACTAAGAAAAAAGTAAGAAAAAAAGAAAAAAAGTATCAGTAAGAATCAAATTCCGTGCATTTCCCCCCTACGTTTTACCTATGAGAAGGAGCATCTTTTGTACAAAATTGTTTCATATGTAATACCCAAAAAAAGGGAAGAAAAAAAGAAGCACCGCTATAATTCACGGACTCTTACCTTTTTCCACTTGTAGATGAACGCCAGATCCAACAATGTCAGGTCATCCTCCAAATTGTTGTCACGATCTCCATTGTAGAGTAAATCCACCTATTTCCCAAGAAGAAAAAGAAGAAAACACGGTTTAGAAATGATTTTTTACCCTTTTTCAAATATATAAACACCATGCCATTACATTGTATTGTTACACCACTCTTGTCAAAGTGCCCTTACAAAAAACACAAAAATGCACACTCAAATCATTTTGAAGGTTTTCCATTGTTTTTATTTCTTCCTCCTGGCCTTTTCTTTTTATTCGTGACAGGAATTTTCCCTTTTTTTTCTCAGAGTCAACCATTCTCCTGTCATAGTAGAATGGTTGCAGTCTTTATTCTTTGCTGCACAAGTTTGACACAGACCTTTTTTTATAGAGGCCATGCACTTTGTATGGTATAGTACAGGCCCCGCGTGCCCAAGAAAGGGCTAAGCGTAACGGGATATACCCAAGTCTTTTATTCTTTTGAATGCAGCCTGCATCCCCATAATTAATTTATTTCACCTCCTCATCAAGCTCCTATGGAGATGGGAGGCAAAGGGTAATTAGTAGAGAAAGATTGGAAGCAAAAACTATTATAGAAAATATAATTCCGGGGCAGAAAAAAGCGAGGCATTGGAGGACATAAAAAATGATGCAGAGGAAGAGAAGAGGTATAGAAACGCCCCAGAGAAACGAGACGGACGAGAACGGAAAATACCCGTAAAGATTTCCAGAAAGGGAAAGGGAGAAAAAGGGAGAAAATAGGAAGGAAGGGAAAGAAAAATGGAGCAAATACAAAGCAGGGATAACGTGGTGACAGAGGAAGAAAAATGGAGACAGAAACAAAAAGATTGAACAACGGGGAAATAAAAAAGGTGAGATATATACAGAACAATTTGAGAAAAAAATGAGTTAAAATGAGAAAAATTAAAAAGAAAAAATAGTCAAAGAGAGAAAACGAGAGTCCAAACGGGAGAAATCAGAAAAACGAAGGTAGAAAAGAGAGAAATCAGGAAGCAAAAGAAAGAGGAACAATGGAAAAAATCAGGAATAAGAAAATGAAAGCAAAAAAGAGAGAAATCGGAAATAAAAAAGCAAAGCAAAAAAGAGAGAAATCGGAAATAATAAAAAGGAATAAAAAAAGAGAGAAATCGGAAATAAGGAAAAGAAAGCAAAAAAGGGAGATTTCAGGAATTAAAAAAAGGAAGCAAAAAAAGGGAGAGATCAGAAATAAAAAAAGAAAGTAAAAAAGGGAGAAACCAGGAATTAAAAAAATCACAAAAAGGGAGAAATCATAAATAAAAAAAAGAAAGTATAAATGGACGAAATTAGGAAAAAGAAATAAAAGTAACAAAGAGAGAAATCTGGAAGAAAAAAGATATTAAAAAGTGGAAAATTAAGTCGAAAAAATAGATTAAAAAGTGAAAAATTAAGTAGAAAAAAGATACTAAAAAGAGGAAAATCAGAATAAAAAAGTGAGACATCCGGAAGAAACAAGTAAATAAAGGGAGAAATCAGGAAGCAAAGAGAATGAAAGACTACGCAGGATTTCTTTCGCTTAGCCCAAGAAAAGACTCACAAAGGTAGACACTAATTGAGATGAAAAGACAAAAAAGGCCGGGGAAATAAGAAGATTCGGGAGAAATCGGGGATCTAAGCCGGATTAACGTCGTTCATTGGGGAAGACCTCATTACATTAAACGTACACCGCCCTAAACTAACAATAAGCCCCACAAGATCTCCGCTCTCTTTTCTGCCTATAATCTCCCCATAAAAAGAATCTTCACTCATCCCCCAATATGTCTCCTTTCCTTAAATTCCTCGGTTAAAAATGTGGATTTTTAATTTCCAAAAACTTGCTTCGTCAACCCTTTCCTCACCCGCTTCCTCCCAACGGAAGAAGAAGGCCCAGCTCTCCCCACAATTTCGTTGACTTATTGTGCCCAAAAGGCATGTACTAATCCAATTAGGACAATTGCCACGTGATTCACACCTCCTACATGTTCTCGAGAAGGGGACATCTCCTGTCCCTTTCCCCTAATCTCTGGAGGAGCCCCCAACTTTTTAATGACGTCAAGTATCTGGATAAATACAGGAAAAGTCTCTCCCCGTCTAAGCCTCTCATTCTCTCCCCTTCTGAAAGGTCCCTCTATCTCCGTCTCCGGGAAGGGACTGAGGGAAGTCGAGAGAGTGGAAGTAATACTTCAAAATGGGTAGACATCGGGAGGGAGAAACCGACAGAAAAAGAGCCCGAGGACCTCTCATCCACCCAATCTCGCTCTTTTTGGCCAAATCTATTTAGGTTGGAGAAGAGCAAGAGAGAGAAATTCTCTCTCGGAAACACAGAAAGGAAAAGAGCAAAGAGAAGTAAAAAAGAAGAAAGATCAACCAGAGAAAACAGAACTGAAAAAGAGAAATTAATAGGAAGAAAGATCAACGAGAGAAAACAGAACTGAAAAAGAGAAATTAATAGGAAGAAAAACCAACAAGAGAAGACAGAAAGGGAAAAGAAAAATTAATAGGAAGGAAAAGCAAAAGAGAAAATAGAGAAATAACGAGGAAGTATAAAAGCAAAAGAGAAAAGAGAAATAACGAAGAGGAGAAGGAAAACCCCGACAACAGAGAGCTACAGGACCGACAAAAAATATAAAAGAGAGACGGAAAAACCCAAAAACAGAAAGAAAAAGAAGCAAATAAAGAAAGCAAAAGAGAAAATAGAAATAAAAAAGGAGAAAATACAGAAATCGATGAAAAACCAACAAAAGGAGAAAACAATAAAAAAAAAAGTGAGAAAAGAATATTAAAAATAAAGAGGAAAAAGGGAAAACAGAAAGAGAAATAAAAAAGAGAAAGCAAAAGCAAAAAACAAGAAAGCACAAGAACAAAGAGACGGCAAAAGCAAAAAAAACAAGGAAAACGAGAAAGCACAAGGAAAAAGAGAAGGCAAAAGCAAAAAAACAAGGAAAACGAGAAAGCACAAGGAAAAAACTAAAAAATAGAAGGAAAATTAGAAAAAAGAGAGAGCAAAAGATAAAACATAGAGAAACGAGAAGGCACAAGGAAAAAGAGAAGGCAAAAGCAAAAAAACAAGGAAAACGAGAAAGCACAAGGAAAAAACTAAAAAATAGAA